>JAGDQP010000933.1:80399-97284 GCA_022664845.1 Lepisma saccharinum | reverse complement strand
CTATCTTGACCCTCCCACCGAACTTCTTGTATCGCTAATATGTCTAGCTCGTACTTCTCGGTCTCGCGTACCGCCACCTGAAGAGCGCCCGTTTGGTATAATGTTCGTACGTTCCACGTTCCTATTCTAAGGTCTTTCTTAATCCTGTTCATAGAGCCCCCTGAAGCAGTCCCAGCCCGGAGATCCGAATGAGGGACTAGTTTACCTCCGGAATATTTTACCCCAGGAGAATCCATGAACCATCTGTTACTATTTCTTGACATGTTTTAGCGGTGTAGAGTTGTCAGCTCTACGACCTCGCAGTAAAGGTAGACATTCAAGATGTCGCCCTCTGTCCATCTCTGAGCCTTGCCGATGTAATTCATCTTCAGCCTCAGAGTGGTAATGCTGATGCTGCTTCCCCTCACCATAATATTTTTGTTCGGGGTTATCTTCCCCTAGCCTTTGTAGATCCCTCTACTAACTGCAAGGCAGCAGTACTGGTTTTGGTCCGCCCCGGAATATTTCCGGTACCCACCATATCTGGTCGGCATTCCCCTATCCGCTACCTGGGGAGGCGCCTGGTGGAAGACCAGTAACTCCAACTTTACCAAACTCACGATACGGAATTTGGTCAGACATTGGCTTCTGTCGTATGATCAAAGAAATCGAGTTTGCGAAGAACATTAATTTTGTGTTTACGTGTACCCTCCGTAATATTTTTAGCGATGTGTGATGATGTAAAATGTTATTTATGGCCTTGAGGCAACGTTAGCTTAGGCCGGAATAAGGTATGGGAGAAGATGTGGAAAGAAAGTTATTGAGTTAGTCGGAAGCTACCATTCAGGCATTAGCCTTGTGTGAGTGGGTAAAACCCCTGGAAAAGCGTAAGTTGAAATACCCGGCTGCTGGAATCGGTCCCAGAACCTTCCAATTGCAAAGCTAATGCTCTACTAACTGAGCTATGTGATGTCTGCTTTTTTTGTATAGATAAGTCGTTATTGTACTGAAACCAGCCTACTTTACTGTCCTGTAACTTAATTGTGTGCTGCTTATGGTTACAGCTTGCCCAGAACCCACATGAAAATATTCAGGTGACAGTTCTTCGAGCTATATTCGATCTACTTCTTGTGTATGGATTGACTCCATTTCAGAATGAGGAACCAGTAGAAGAGAAGACAGGTAAGAATTTAAATTTACATTTTTATCAATATAACTTGCAGTTGTGGGTTTAATATGACCTTGGAAGAATTGGAAAATTATAAATATTCAACTCTTGCGTGTTAGTTATACGAAATACATTGCACGGAGAACGACTGCATTATTATAATTACGTACCTTCAATATTAATTGTAGTCGCCTTCATAATTGTAAAATAAATCTAGTTGTAAAAAAATATATAAGCGAGTTGTATGTAATGTCACATAGCTGGAAAACGTTTCAATGTTAGAATATGTGCAGTGTTGCCACCTTGTTACTCTTTCCACGTTCATTACTCGAATTTTGAGTTTGAATAGCTGGAAAACGTTTCAATGTTAGAATATGTGCAGTGTTGCCACCTTGTTACTCTTTCCACGTTCATTACTCGAATTTTGAATTTGAATGTGGGTTCAGGCCAAGAAAGGGGAGAAGAAAGGATTTGAAAAGGCGGCGACTAGAGCCCAAGTTGAAGATACTATCCCAGCATTTGCTTGATGTGACTGAGGAAAAAAACTCAGTCAGGATAGTCGGCCGGTGGAATTGAACCTACGACCTCCTGAAAGCTAAGGCACTGAGCCACGGCCGCTCGGATTTCAATACTCTAAAATCTATGCATCACATTTGGAAAGAATATTTCTGTCGCAGAGTTCACAAAGAAATAACATGGTATAGTTTCCGAATGACCTTAGTGGCCTTTTTTTTTTGGAATTCCACTTCAGTGGATGTCCTGAACCCTGAGTTTTTACGACCAACACATGTTGACATGGTTTCTGTATCCTCATTTCCTCACCCTCGCTCGTGCCTATGTTGCCAAATTCCTCTTGTAATCCGCCCTTTAAATTGAAAGTTTAGAATTTTGAAACTTCTTGTGCTGTTCGGTTGTGCTAGCTAGTGTCGTTGATTAAGTTACATGTTGATTAAGCAGACACGTACTAATAAATAGTCTAATCTACTGGTTAAGAGACAAACAGCTGATCTCCAGAGGAAAAAAAGGAATGTTTCTAAACTTTTTCCTCGTTGGTATTGGAAGTAAGTGAAAACTTGTGGTTCTTGTGTTATGCATCTTTTTTCTTTTTGTCCTTACATAAAGTAACTTTATTAATATTGTACATTTCTGGCCATTACAACCTTCTTGACGCTACAGGCCAAGTCATTCTTTTCGTCTATGTTCTAGCATGATTGTACTTCTGCGTCTGATTGATAACTTTCTTCAAACAAATAGGATAACTTGGAGTAGAATAAAGCATCATTCAGAATTTCTTGTTAATATCTCAGGGCGTACATTAATATTTTCATTTGTGGTTTGTTGACTTTCGGACTTTGAAGAAGTAAATAAATGGTAGTATGTAGTCGAATCTGCTGAACTTGCAAGGCGTGCCCCACTCCACTGTACGTAAGTGGTGGGCGTGCTACGACATTGCAGTGGGATTGTCCAGCAGGTGATAAGTGGCATCAGTTTTAAATAAAACGAAGAGATAAACAAAGCATATAATTTAATTCATATTTAAATGGTTTAGCACCAAAATATCAACAACTGTATAGCTAGTCCATACTAAGCTTATACATTCAGTGGGTCATAAATTGATAAGTGATTAAACTATAAAAATTGTTTATAATTCATCCTAAATTCACAATTAATAATCAATTAATTTGTAATTGTTTTGATAATTAACTAAATTAATAACATAATTATTAATAGTTCCTCATATCAAAATTCAAATGAGAATCCCATCTATGGAGCATAAAATTAATTAATTCAATTATGCTTGAATTCATATGTATTGACATGATAAGCTTATTAAATTCTTGATTATTTTTAATATTTAAATTCAAGATGATTCCATTATACGTATTAAATATCAACTAGAATAAATAAATCATAATTAATAAGTATATTACAATTATAGACCGAGGTATCTGCCTCAACTGCTAGTGCCCGGTACACCCTAAATCCCAAGAGTACATGCCACACCTCTAATGTAATTACATCCTAACCTGCAAGTTCTGTGATGCCTTTTATGTGGGGGAAACAGGTGGTGCTCTGAACCTTCGTATTAACAACCATCGTCACTTTTGCACTATCAACAAACCGGATGCCCCAGTCTTTACAACACCAATTTTGATCTATCTTTCCTGGTTGCTTTAATACATGTTTTTTCCTTTACGACGAGCACCGCAACACGCCATTCTTCAACCCGTTTCCTCTGCACTTTCAACACATTTCCTTCCACGATCCCACCCCGAACATACACGCTGTACAGTTGTCAGTTGTTCCAAGCTCCTGAATCTACGCGCTGTACAGAAGTCAGTTGTTCTCCAGGCTTTATGTGTCGTCACTGTCTCTTCAACCTTGTGTTTATTCTTCACGTGCACATCATTTTCTTCTCTATACATGATTATGAGCCTACAGTGGGCTCGACATGTAGAATGACCTGTGTATATTTTGTGTGTGTGTGTGTCTGTCTGTCTGTCTCTCTCTCTCTCTCTCTCTCCCTCCCTCCCTCCCTCCCTCAATACGGAACAAATAAGCTGTAAGTAAATTCCTTCCTTTTTATCATAAATTTACTTTCAATTACCCTTCCACCTTTCCTTTGTGCTAGAGGGGAAAGGCAGGGGGTGCTGGCGGACATGTCCAATAAAGTAGTTGAAGCTAAATGTCAGTCTCCGTGTCAATAATTTCTTTTTAAAAATTCTATTTGTTAAGGATATATCCTATATGTCTCTAATGTATTCTTATCGCTGCACGAAATTTCCTTGCTGCTCCAAGCCTAGAGAGTTCAAACTTTCAGGGAAGAAGTTCATAACCAACTCAAGAGCATGATCGATGCCGATTTTTTATTTTCGTTTTCCTTCATTGTTAAGATCGCTTCATGGTTGTTGTGAAGATCGAAACCTATAACAATGAATCTCTTTGAGTAAAAATCGGCATGGATCATGCTCTCGAATTGGTTATGAACATTCTTCCCTAAGTTTGAATTCTCTAGGCTTGAATTTGTAGGAGCAGCATTGAAATTTCATGTAACAGTGAAAATACATTAGATATATACGGAGGTAATGCTGCCATCTTTTGTTAGGGATCGTTGCTTTAGATTATCCTTAAATGAATGAATTAATGCATTCCTTTTATAAAAGAAATCGGATTTGTTTTCGGAAGCCAGTTACAAAGTACAACCAAAGTTACTATCAGTGAATACAAGCTAAAAATGAGGTAACAAACTTATGGGTCCAGCTGTACATCCTACAATACATTTTTTTTTTATTAGTGAAAATAATAGTGCTTTCTACTTCTTGCCCATCTTTATTTTTTTCCTTTTTTTTTTTTTCGGAAAGACATTTGGGCGACGGTGAGAGGAGAAGCATTGTGAGGACGCGTGGACATGCTGTGGTAAAAGATGGAGTGATTTGGTTGTGGTAAGAGTGGTAGAGAAAGGCCCGTGCTGTACTGGTGGTCGGATGGGGCAAGGGCGCTAAGGCTGTCACCTAGGTTAATATCAGTGGACGAGAATTTTCATTCTCCCTGTATATAGAATAGTATACTTTTTTTTCTCTTCATAATGCATTCTACTTTAGTGCGATTCAAGCAGAAGAGCTTTCGGATTTCGTGCAGAGTGTGTGTTGAAATTTTGACTATTCAATAGGTATGTTATTACTGCTAACACAAACTGTTGCAGAAATTGACGCAACTATTAGGTACATGTGTAATCTACAGTTAATATGGTATAGTCACAGCCTGCTTATTTGCTTCGGTGAAACTCGAGTGCGTTTGAATTTTCATTCGTCCCACCCTGACAGGTTTTTCTACAGTAATAATTCAGTAAGACTAATACTGGATAGACGTGACAGATAAGAGGCTTCCCCCGTGTCGGGACGGGCGTAAGCCATAGTGCTGTTACCGCCCATTAAATTCATTTTATCTTTAACTAGTACTGGAATGGTATGAGAAGCGTTAGACAGCCTTTCACTTGCTACTTTGATAACCAAGAAATCACAAAATATTGTTTGCATGTTTAGGATAAAGATAAGAAGCCAAAAAATATAATCCAATACATTTGAAGGATAAAGGATAAAATTGATTATATGAGCGGTAACAGCAAAATAAATGTGAAAGAGCTTTTTTAAAAGTATACATCATTCATATGTCACTAGTACGCAGTACTAAGTGTATTCTTTTGGTGTACTGGCTACGCTATTTTTGAAAATTGCAAACACGTAAATCAGTAAACTACATTTCATGTCGTATCCATCAATATGTACGTATAATATATAAAAGCTACATTAAAATACAATTAAACGTTGTACTAACCCTGTTGTTTTTCTTGTCTGATCAATTCAAAATTTCATCGAAGAAACAGCACAAACACAGAATATCGAGGTGTATAAAAAATTTCTGTAAATGGTGGTTTCTGAATCAAAAGAAAAAGTTACCATGGAAACAATCAATAATTCGATATTCGTAAATGTCGAATACGACATATACACAATATTGTTAAAATTTTCACTTTAACTTATATCACTTTTCTGAAAATGATAATGTTCTCTTTGGAAAAGTTTATTCGTTATTTCAAGTGTCTAGAAATATACTGGAATTCTCTGAAAACCTTACAAGTTCAAATTTTTGCTTGTAGCACGAAGAAAAAAAGCAGAAAGAGAAAAAAAACGGAGCGCTTCTAACTCAAATACGAGGCTCCGTAGCCCTAACATATTTTGCTAGGTCCGCTTTTATGCTCAGTGTTAAAAGATTTCGTTCACATACGAGCAATGACCCAAACCTCGTGGTGCAGTTATTAACATCACGATTTTCGTGTCCTGCTGCCTACCATCCTGACTCAGGTTTTCCAGGGTTCCTCAGTTGTTGGCGGGATGGCATTTCCTCAGTTAAGGCTCTGACCACTACTTCCCACTACTTTGCGAGAGTGGCTACAGAGGAACATCATGCCTCAGATATAGCGGACTTAGCCCAAAGTTGCAACTTCAGCCCAGAAAAGAAAATTATAAAGAAAACACACATCATCCGTGTGATGGGGAATTTCATTTTTGAGAGAGATTTGTTTGTCAACACTAAAACACTCAGTTTTTCTAATATTCTAGTATTGTTCATAAACAAGAAACATGAAAGAACAAAGAAAATATATAAATGCACGACATTTTTTTTTTCTAATATGAAAGTATTGATTTACTCACCTCAACGCAAAGGATGAAGTTGTTACCTCCCATACAATTCTTTATCTTATCTTAGCAAAGGGTGAAGTTGTTTCTTACCCATGCAAAGTTGTTTCAGTTCTGGGTTAGTCGCATGTCAGGCTCAGCATCCAGTCTATTGCGGTACTTCGTTTTCGTGAAACATAGGTTGAGAAACCATTCTCGCACAGATGTTCACTAACAAAGGAAAGTAGAATTCTAATAGTCTTCCGTACTGAATTTGGATATTGTATCTTGACGTTGTACCAGTGTTCGTCCAATGGTAATGCATCAAAAGTAGATTTTTCTGTGGCCTCAGATGTCAGATCGATTAGATTTTTGTAGTCTCTTGCGATTAGACTGCGAGGCTTGTCTTTATCGCATATTCTTTACCCACACTTAATCGTCCAAATACTCGTGCACCGCATTTGGAAAGTACTGCGTGAAGGTTTAACTGATTTCTGGCAGATGAATAACTTTTGTGAAAATGTCAAATTCACAAATATCATTTTGTGCGCTTCCAGGAAATGGTTCAGTGTTTGGAAGATATCAAGTTCGCCTCCTCGAACTTACGAAATCCAGAACTATTACTTTCTTTTGAATGCACGAATTCACCGATAATTAAGATCAATTTCCAATATGTACGATTGAGCGTATACAATAATGAGCAAATGTTCGGTAACTTCGGAAGTCTTTTAATATTTAAGAAAATGTTTTAATAGTGCGAGAATGTGTCTATCTACTTAAAACAAGGCAACATTTGTGCTCAAATATGAAAAAATGTGTATATTTTTTTCGTATGCCAAGTGCAAATAGGAAAGATATTGCCTTCAAGGAGCATGTAGTTGCATCCCAAACACTGCTACACTCCTTAATCCTACTATAGTTTGAATTCGTCAATCTTGCAGGAACTTTACAGCAGTCAGACCGACGACAAATTTCTGAGGTTTCTGAAGGTATTGTATTGCTTCCAGGACCATTAATAAACCTAGAAAAAGAGGTCAGTTTCTGAATATCGTCAAGAAATTGTCAACATACAGGAGACGAGCTCTTGGTGAAGCATAAATACATAACAGTTTGAGATGTCTCCTTCCTGTGCGCGCGTATGTCGGTGATTGACTTTCTCGGTCCATGTCTTAGCTTTTTTTTTTTTTTAAAAATATATACAGACTCTTTATTAATGTGTGTAACTGAGAACCAGACCTGTAAAAACGAAAGTTCTCAAGATATTTCCATGTAGTCGGATACTACAATATTTTATAGACAGAATTCACCGTTTGACTTAATTTCTTGGTAATTAATAAAATTAGACAAGGAAAAGTGTCCCTTCGAGTTAACATTGATTTTCCCATAAGCGAGGTTCACTTCTGAGATTTAACTAAAAAGGGGGTTCAAATTTAGTTTAGGAAAACTATTTTCGCCGTGTAAAAATTTCAGGATTTTGAGCTACTGTGAAAAATTTCACGGAAATATCTTGATAAATTTCGTTTTTACAAGTCTGTTTCTCAGTTACACGAATTAATGAACAATCTAGATATGGGAGACGTCATTTACCCAAGTATCTTGACATCTACACTAAAGGGTACAAGCGACAAACAGCAATAAGAAGCAGTATAACCTTTGTCTCGAGAGTGCTTGCCGAGTGAACAGATTTCCTGCTCCGTTTGTTCTTGCTTGTACTTTGAAGTTAAGAGGGCTCCTCGTTCCAACCCTCCCATTTTTAACATGTTTTAAAATATTTCAAAAACTAAGCGTATTATCAAAAATGTAAGTTCAACATTCACTGTCTCCTTTTGTTAAAATTGAAAGAGATGTTGGAAAGTGTATTTCCATCCAATTCTAATACCGATGCCTGGAAAAAGAATCTACTTTCTCTTTTGCCATCGGCGCTCTCCCTTTGTGATGGTGTTTTCTGTGTACTTGCAATTTAAAAGGTTAAATTAATATTTGGAAAATTAGATTGAGTTGATACAACTTTTACTTTTTTGAAGTTTGAAAATTTCGCTGAGTACGATTAACCCATGATTTGAAGAAACTATTTGTAGACTGCACAGCGAGCCGGCCGAGCGGTCTGCGGCTGTAGGCCATCGACTTGAAGGTTCCGGGTTCGAGTCCCGGCTGGGGCATGGGTGTGGATTTTAACAGCTAAAGACGAATTGTGACTGACCGAAGCCCAAAGTTACTAGACTGGCCCATATAAAAATAAAGTTTACTGCACAGCGAAAGGGCACAGCCCACCATGTGAAAAGCTGCTAGCCCACGCTATCTTTAGCCAGTGTGGGGGGAATATTCTGCGCCGCTCATGCAATAAACTTTCAGTCGAGAAAGCAAGCTATAGTATGAAAGACGACCTGGTTAGTTGCTAACCGGCTTATTTTTTTCTCCGAGGATATAGGCTCATCCGCCTCTAAAAATTCTTACGAAGAGATGATTAAACCCGCAACAGCAACTAGAGTAAATGGGATGCTCATGGAATTGTAAGCTCCGTAGATTTCCTCTCATTCATAGGGATGTATGATGCCCTCAATTTCCTAAGTCTCTGTTCAATATATATACTGCGATGAGAACTACGGGGTGTGAGAGTAATGCAAATCGAACAGTAGATAGATTGGATTAGTGAATGAAGGTAATTTCGCCATTACGGTATTGCTCTTCGGCTACGTTTATAAGTATTCATCCGGAAACTTCTCCCTTCGTCGATGTAGCTAGTAATCCCACATAGTATCTAGCTCATAGTAAAACCGTTGGAGCGAATGGAACTCCAATTTTCCTGTGACACTCTGTAAGTAAGATGTTATAAGAGCGGAATTAGTCGCAATCAAGCCCTCTTAGTTCACCGATCTGACGTAATCAAATTCAAAGCGGCAACAAAACATAAGAAAGGACTACAGCCCTGGGGCGACATCCCTAAAATTGATGTCCTTCCCTTTATATATATACAGTGGAACCTCGATAACTCGAATTCCTGTCTCGAGTTTTGTTCATCCACCTTTATCTTGCCTATTCCACCCCGTGTTAATTTACCTCTACAAGTCGAATGTTCTGAAATAAAAACCTCAACAATTCGAATTTTTCTTGTGTTCTGAATTTGCCGTAGAACCTCTATAACTCGAAATCTCCTGCTAGAGAACCTCTACAAGTCTAAAGTTAACAGTATAAATACCTCCATGAGTGGAAGTTTCATTCAGGTAAACCTTTTTAAGTCGAAATTTAGGTTGTTTTTATCGATCTGGTCCCAGCGAGTGTCTGTTACGTCGTGATCAGCACGCAGTTAAGTATTTCATATAATGGCAAAGCGAAAATGCAGAACCCTAACTATAGAAATGAAGCGTTAGTCAGTTCCGGCCCTTTATATCTCGAAGTTTCATATTATTCCTTTGAATAAGTCGAAATATTCGATAACTGATTTTGTCTTTGCCCCTTCAGATTCGAGTTATCGAGGTTTCACTGTATTAGCCAATTCTGTGATGATGACCATAAGTAAAGTAGCGTCTCATAAAGAGTAGGCTTCTGATTGAAGGGAGTCTGTTAGCTCTTGTATCGTTTGTTTGCCTTGCTAGTAAATTTTATGTACTTAACGGGTTGCTGCCCCCTAGGGGACAATAATTCTCTTTAATTAAGTGTTTGTTATCTGCCTATCGTCACTAAGGTTAGTACTGTCAGTTGATGTTTAGTGTGTTATATATATCATTCCATTCTCCGAGTAATGTATTCCAGAATATAATTGTTACAATGTATATTCATACAATCTAAAGATAATCAGGTGTTGTATACCATTTTTAAAATCCTTATCCTTCAATTTCTCTTAGCTTATAATTGATCTTCTCATTCGGAGTGGTAATGGAAGAATTAGTATTCTTATCTGTGTCCTGTGCTGCGCTCCCGCATATTGACCCCTAGACGAACAGAAGCCAAGTTGATCTTTATTTTAGGGGATCCTAGAAACAGCCTTATATCTGTTGCTGTGATAAAGACTCTAGGTTCCCCGAGCACGTGAAGAATTGAAATATCTATTTATAAGGCACGTGTGCGGAAAATCGGGACCAAGGAAGTACATTATCGAGTACCTAACCTCTGAATGTGGTATCGGTATTGAGTATTGAAAAATTCTCAGTTTCTTGTTTCGTATTGTACAGAGACAATTTATCAAAAGTATGACGTGAAATAACTATTACACCCCCTCCCCCCTTATAACTCTAACTGGCATTTTGAAACTTGACGTATATTTGAATTTCAGTTTTCTTGGCGTTACTTTCCAGTTTTTCTTTATGTAATGTAGGGAACCTAAAAGTTGAAAGATAAATTAGATTCTCTTTCAACTGCGTTCAAGAGACTTCGACCGGGCACACGTTGAGTTACAAACTTTGAATTGAGTCAGATATTTAAATACCAGAGCATGCGTGACGTACTGAAGAACCACTTTCATTGTTAAGGCATGTAAAATTCCTGGAAAGAAATACAAATTACGTGAAGCAATAAGACGTGCAACGCAATCAAGAGAAAGCTACGGGCCGACTGGCTGGCGGGAACAAGTGATTCAAGTCCCAGCTCGGCCGGCAAGAGCTGCGTTGCGTTGCTAAAAGATAACACTGTATTTGTAGATTTATATTTATTTGTTTAGTACTCTGTATAACAGTGAATTAAGTGATGTAGAATGTCACAGAGGTTAGTTATAATCACAAAATGTTAAGTACCATTAACTGTTAGATAAGATGGGCTGTAATCAGTGGCGAATGCTAAGGAAAGACAGGGTAGACACTAGACAATGTTTCTCCATTTCTTTAAAAATACATTTATTCAGTTATTTTATTTTCACTGTAATACGCAGGCGCTAATAGCATTACGCCCGTCCCGGTACGGGAACACCCTTATCTTCGTCACGGACTTAGCTGTTAAGAACATAACTAATAGATGTTGCTTACCTAAACATACATGAATATATAATACTAAATATAAAAAATGTAGCAATAGTTATACTAAAATTATAATGGTTATAAATAACTGATTATAAAAATATAATATAACCATAATGTGTGACTTGGAATTTAGAGCTATACCGTGAGGAATTGCCTTAAGCTCATCTTTACTCCCTTGAGGGATAACTTTGAAGAACAACATTCTTTAGGAAACCAGATTTTTTGTTACTTGACATAAGAACTACTAAATATAGATATAGGTGTGGAACAGCTAAAACGTTGAACATAGGAAACATTGTCTGCAACTGGAACATTGTGCATAATTGGTTATCAATCAGAATATTTTTTAGCTTGAAGTTCTGAGTGATTCCGCAAAAGGTAATTCCGTATGTATTATATAGTTAAAATGAAGAGGAATTTTCAGGAAAACAACAGTTTTATTCTAAGCTAGAATATCCAGTAAAGTTACATCACCTGGACGGGTCATATAATCATAACGCTTAGCTGTACTGTTTCACAATGACCTGATTGGGTGGATTAAGTAGCGTCCAAGCTTTCGATCCCACTTAGAGTTCATTTTCAAGGTACGAGATTTAGGTGTAATTAAAAGGAGAACCAGAAGGATGGAGATGGCTAAAATGTTAATAATAACTAGCTTCCATTCTAGGTTTAGTATCGTCAGCATACAAGACAGTATGTCAAGTGATTCTGGATCCATTGTTGCCAGTTTGTGGAAAAAAATCAACTGTTTTCATTATTTTTTGTACTTCTTTTCGGAATAAAATCTTTCAGAAAAGTAACGGAATCTTTATCGGGCACACACAATAAAGATTGGGTTACTTTTTTGAAAAAAATTATTCCGAGAAGTACAGAAAATAATCAAAACAGCGTTGATTTTTCTTCACAAACTGGCAACGCTGACGATGCTGGACCTAGATTATTAGTAAGTTTTAGCCATCTCTATCCTTCAGTTTCTTGCACCTTAAAAATGAATCCGAAACTGGATTTGAAAGCTTGGCTGAGTAGCTTTTGTACACCCACCAATTTTATTGCCAAACGACCTTCAAACTTCGTTTTTATGAAACCTAAGCTGCGGCGGTATTTCTGTCATGTACTTTTAACCAAGAATTCATCAGGCTTCGAGTTGTGCTGTTATTTATCTAATATCGTGTGCATATTAAGTACGATTATTGACTGACTTAAATGGTTAATTTGTCAGCCGTAGGTTGGAGATCCATGGTCTGGCGTATCTCTGTATTTAGTAATTTTAAAACAATAAGGCACGATATACAACTATTCAGTGCCAGGTATGAAAATTAGATCGAATGACATTAAAATGTCACGTAGTAAATTGAAATGCATGTTTAAGCTCAGTTCTGTGATTACGAGGTAGCATGGAAAACCGAATTACTAAGAAGCCAGAGTGACAAGTTTTCTGAAATAATTATTGGACTTTGTGTACTAATCGGGTATTTATTTCCAGATAAGCCTGCACCAGAGAATGATGATATTTGGCCATATGATAGCTCACCGAATAGAACGAACGCCAGTAAAAGGGAATCTGATGCTAACACTACCAAGAAGGATACGAGTCTAATTTCTATCTTAACTGCTTTATTAGATAGCACGGTAAGTTCTTTCTTTTTGGTCTTTGTTAAATCGTGTGTTAAGTATACATGGTGTTTAACATAAATTATAGCGTGAATTCCTTAGACCGAAACAAGAAAAAAGTTCATTTGAGGAAATGTAAAAACTTATGTAGTGTCGGAGTTAGAGGTACCCAAATGTCACGCTGCAACGTCACGACCTAATATTTCGACAACTATAACATGTGTAGGCGTAGCAAATTACATTGGAAGTTGTAGCCAAGGATTGTTTTTAGTAAAGTTTATGATTCAAGAATTGCAACGTAATTCTCTTGGTGAGAATTTAATTCTCATGTAATTAACACATTGCGCTGTAGAGGAGGATAGAAATTTTCTCTAAGCTGCATTCTCCAATCATAAGCTTTGCTCGTATAATCCTTGGCTACAACTATGATTGTGATTTGCTAAGCCGATGCGTATTACGTCATAATGTCGAGATTTTGTGACAGTACCTTGCCAGCTTTGAGTGCTTCTACTTCCAGAACTACGTATTTTTATTTTATTTTATTATTATTATTTATTTTTTTTTTTCGTCTTCAACACAATTTGTGGTTAGTTGAAACACTATATTTATGAACGATGAAGTTTCTGGTTGTATGTGTCGTGTGTAGTCAAGATACAGATACTGGTATATATTCTGCAGAGACCTTATTTTCAAACACACGCAAATTGTGTCCATCTGCAAGGGTTGTGCTTCAATTTTCGGAACGTAAAGTAATACCTACAGAATAACCATTCTGTGCATGTTCAGTTTCAGCTTTCTTGATATTAATCAATCGCGAGGTTAGGACCTTCTGAACTGAATAGATACACGCGTTACCCGATGTGCTACTTTTTATTTCTTCCATGATCCTGTTTCAGTTTGTTTGCTCCAAGTACATAAGTTTGTTTACTTTCATTCTTAATTATTATGTCTCTATTTCCTTCTCATCGCAAGCTTCTTGTAAGACTTTGATATTACTTTGTAGTGCATCTATATCATGCTCTATTAAATCTGCATAATCGGCACATACGAACAGTCCGTTCAAGCCATTCAATGTTATTTCCTTTTTGTCCTCTTTAATTTTTAGAATCTCATATTCTAATTTAGAGTGTAGTGGTGACAAGGCATCACCTTGCGAATCTCGAAACTATCTGGTATCTTTCCCGTTGTATTCCCATGTCTTCTCTAATATTTACGCCAAAGCGGAATTCTGGTCCAACGTAGCCCTGTTTCTTCTGTGATCTCCAATTATTTCATCTACGTATAAGTTTAGCCAGGATATTACTCCAAGCAACACCTTGTGACATGCTTCTTTCTTATAAACCGGAATTTCTGATGATTTCCTTCCCTTTGGAAGCCAGTCCTCTCCATATAGCAGTTATCAATTATGTAGTTCCTTGGCCATTCCTCCTATCTTTGGCTGGGATGTTGTCAACTCTACGTACGTTTATATTTAATCATTCCTTACCTCGGCTGGCAACCGTAACTCCTTTGTATAGATCTCTCTCTTTCTCTCCTCTCTCTCTCGCTCTTTTTTTTTTTTAACCGTTTTTCTCAGTCCCGTAAATTTTTTGCATTAGATATTTTCGCTTGGTTTCTGAATCAGCGTGTGGGTTCTGCCTCTAGAGAGGTCTTCTTCATAAATAGATGCATATGTTTTTAAACATGGATTAACTCAAAACCGAACGAGAACTACTTCCTTTAATACTACTTTTTACAAATTATTGTACAATTTCCGTTTAGCAGGAATTGGAGTTGGTATGTTTTTAATGACTCCGACTCCAGCAAGCTAATAATTGCTTCCGACTCTACAGCTCTGTTGAATATAGGTATTTTGTTCGTTGTGAATATTTCCTAATTCCAAGTATTTTTTCTTTATTCCAGACGAATAGTATCAGAAATACTGCCGTAGAGGGACTTTGCAAATTGTTGATGGCTTCTCATATATCGTCATCTGTTCTTGTTTCCCGTTTGATTCTGATGTGGTTTAATCCAACTACAGGTAAATATATATTGTTAATCTATTGTCGTTGGTGGTAGAATTGTCCTTTTATAAGTGACATGGTTTGATGCAGAAGTACTTGTTCAAAATAATTAACTTTATTATTATTTTCCGTATCTTATATATATATCTCCGTATATACCCCGTATCTACGAAGGCGGCAACGTAGAAGGCGTACTCTTTGCGACACTGCGGCAGTTGCATATCTTCCAACCTTAGTTATCTCCTACTCTGTAAACTATGTTCCGCCTTCTATGTTGGCGAATCCCAAATTCCTCCAACATACCGCATCAACAACCATCGCTTCTCTTCCAAATATCAACTTCCGTACCTCCCCATACCTGAACACTCTTCCTATCACGGCTGCACCTTTGACGAAACCTTTCAAGTCAGAATCCTGGAAGTCCTGAACCCTGACACACCTTCCACAGTTAGAAAGAGATGGGAGCAGATGTACATCTTCATCGTTTTCGCCAACCATGAACGCTGCCTCAAGTGCCTGTAACCTCCGGCAGCGCTTTGTCTTCTTTGTTTTGTTCTCTAGTTGCACTTTATTCTATTTTTCTATTTCGTTTCTGTGTTCTCCTCTTCATCTTTATTATTATTATTATTTCCCCCTCTGATTCTTTACCCTCTTATTCATTCAGGAAGCCCCTTTCTTGCTTCTAGTAACCTTAACACTTTCTTCTCCATTTACTGTGTTCTCCGTCCCATCCATTTATTTTCCCACCTCCATAACGTGGCCACACTGTTACTCTGCGTTTGTTTACAATATTGCGTTTCCTTAACACCTGTCCGCTCTGTCCATTTTCTTTCCCACCAGTTGAAAACGCTTTTGCGAAACGTACTGCTTTTCTATTTTGTTTGTGTTGTTATTGTACATCTGTCTCAAGATTCTACCATGTAAGTATCCTTTTTTTACTACCTCTTTCACCATTATATATATATATATATATATATATATATATATATATATATAACTAGTACAAAGGAAATCCAGAAGGGCAATTTAAGGTAAATTTAAGACAAATGAAGGAGAAAAAAGGATAATACTTACAGCTTCCTTTCGCATTAGATCACACACATTCACATGTACACATAAAAAAAGTTACTATATTTCGTGTACTACACGTTTTCAAGTATAGAGGAAGAGAGATAAGTTCACGTGTTCACAAAGTACAAGTTTGAAGAGAGACTGGCGACACGTAGTGGACAAAACATCAAAACTGGAGAACAACTGACTGCTGTAGCGCTTAGATATCTGGAACTTGAAATAATAATAACTGTATAGCGTGTAAGTACAAGGTGGGATCGTGGATGGAAATGTGTTGAAAATGTAGGGGAAAAGGGGAGCTTAGGGTTATTGAAGGTCAAGGACAGGTTTTATTTTCGCGCTCAAACCGTGAATAAAGGCATTCTCCAACAGACGGCGTGTTGAGGTGCTGGTCGTAGGGGGTAAAATGTGGATTATGACAACCAGGAAAGATAGATCAAAATTGGTATTGTGGGACTCGGTGTGCAAGGAAACAGGGGCATCCGGTTTGTTGATAGTACAGAAGTGACGAAAAACAACTTGTGCTCTTAACATTCGAATTAATAACCATCGTCACATCTGTACTATCAACAAACCGAATGTCCCAGTTTCCTTGCACACCGAGTCCCACGATGCCAATTTTGATCTATCTTTCCTGGTTTTCATAATCCACATTTTACCCCCTACGACCAGCACCTCAACACGCCGACTGTGGGAGAATTCACGGTTTGAGCGCGAAAATAAAACCTGTCCTTGACCTTCAATAACCCTAAGCTCCCCTTTTTCTCTGCATTTTCAACACATTTCCATCCACGATCCCACCTTGTACTTACACGCTATACAGTTATTATTATTTCAAGTTCTGGATGTCTCTTCAAAGAGACAGTGAACTTACTTTGTGAACACGTGAACTTAGCTCTCTTCCTCTATACTTGAAAACGTGTAATA
>JAGDQP010000933.1:0-70180 GCA_022664845.1 Lepisma saccharinum | reverse complement strand
TGTATACGTAGATGAAATAATTGGAGATCACCAATGTGGATTTAGAAGAAATAGATCCACGTTGGACCAGATTTTTGCTTTGAGACAAATTTTGGAGAAGAAATGGGAATACAATGGGACGGTTCATCAGCTATTCATTGATTTTAAGAAAGCATATGATTGTATCAAAAGGGAAAAGTTATACAGTATCCTGATACGATTTGGAATACCGAAAAAATTGGTCCAACTAGTGAAGATGTGTCTCAGCGACCCCATAAGCAGAGCACGGATAGGTAATAATATGTCAGATAGTTTCAAGATTCGCAACGGATTGAAACAAGGCGATGCCTTGTCACCACTACTGTTTAACTTCGCGTTAGAATATGCGATTTTAAAAATTAAAGGGGACAAAAAGGGACTATCATTGAATGGTTTGAATCAACTGTTTGTATACGCGGATGATGTAGATTTAATAGGGGACGATATAGATGCACTACAAAGCAACACCGATGTCTTAGTAGAAGCGTGCGATGAGATAGGTCTACAGGTAAACATAGATAAAACAAAATACATGGTAACAAGCCGAAGCACAGGGAATGAAGGAATTAAAAACATAAGAATTAGGGATGAGGTCATAGAGAAAGTAAACAAATTTAAATACTTGGGAGCATACGTAACAAGCAAAAATGAGGTCACGGAAGAAATAAAAAGTCGCTTAGTATCGGGGAACGCATGTTTCTACTCAGTCCAAAAACTTATAACATCGCGATTAATATCAAGGAAATTGAAATTGAAAATATACAGAACGGTTATTCTGCCGGTACTACTTTACGGTTGCGAAAGTTGGAGTACGACCCTAGCAGATGAACATAAATTGCGTGTATTTGAAAATAAGGTTTTGAGAAAGATATATGGGCCGAAACGGGACGAGATGACTGGAGAGTGGAGGAGACTGCATAATGAAGAACTCCACGAACTGTACAATTCACCAGATGTTGTAAAAATAATGAAATCGAGACGACTAAGGTGGGCAGGGCATGTAGCTCGGATGGGGGAAAAACGCAGATTATATTCTATCCTGGTTGGAAGACCCGATGGAAAGAGGCCATTGGGAAGACCGAGACGTCGTTGGGAGGACAATATTAGAAGAGATCTTCGAGAAGTAGGTGTTCGTGATGAAAACTGGCTTGATACTGCCCAGGATAGAATCCAATGGCGAACGTTTGTTACTGCGGCGATGAACTTGCGAGTTCCATAAGCCATAGAGTTAGTTAGTTAGTTAGTTATAGCCATAATATGAGTAACATTCAGACACTCCTATACTAGCTCCATACATTGTATTAAATGCAGGGACATATACATTTCATTATAGGAAAGGTCAACACAAATTAAACCTTAACATCAATTCCATTCCTTAAGCAGTTCTTTTTAACCTAGAAACATAGGAGGTACCAAATTTCATAAACAAAGTCATAAATACTTTTTTGAACATATAGGCTCAGATCTCTAAATTACGTTCTTAACAATACTAAAGAAAAAGTCCCAGTGAACCGGCTGGAAAATTCGGCCGCGTTTCAGTGCTACAGCCTGTCGAAAGCGTAGGAGAATGAACTTAGAGTTTCATATTTTTAGCACAAAGAACAGTAGAGCTGATGCGGCATGGTACCGTCAAAGACTTTAAACCTGCACTAATTAAAAGTGCATATTCCAAAATTGTACGATGGGTTCGTAAGGGATTACCGGAAGGTAGAAAGGTAGGTGGTGATTACCAGAACTTTTGTGAGGTAGAGGTAGGTCGAAATGAATATGAATTAAACTACTACCCATGTGAGTAAAGATGGCATACATCATCACAGGCATCCAACCGGGCAATGATATTCAGTCTCATTGATAACAAAAACAAACAGTTCGATGAAAGTATGCAGTTGTTACTCCTGATTGTTATGCAACCTATTTTATTTTAATCATCGTTCAGCATATGGAATCTGCTTGAGATATTGACTTGCGTAAACTAATTAATATGTCCTGGTGGAAAGCCGTTCCATTCATGCTCATTTCGACCCATCAGTAAGTACTTAAGAGAATTTCTGGGAATAACTTAGGCGCTCATTGCGGAATTTTGAAATATGGATTTTACGTATGCATCATGAACTTTGACAGTACGATGCCGCATCAGCTCTACTCTTTTTAGTGTAAAAAATATGATGCTCTAAAGTTTATTTTCCCACGCTTTCGGCAGCCTGTAGCTCCAAAACGCTGCAGAATTTCCACTCGGTTCACTGGGACTTTTTCTCTATTTTTTTGTGTAATATCATGTCGCGAAGTTTGTCGGTGTAATTTTAAAACGCGCTATATATTATACACTCAAATTTCTTGACCGTATACAGTTATTGCACTAACTTAAGATTGGGGTCTGATTATGTACATTTTTTACCCCTTGCAGATGATGATGCGTTTCTTCGCCAGATTTTAGGCTTGTTTCTTCCTGTGTTTGCATCTTGTAGTAGATCTGGACAGGAGTTACTGGAACAAGCTTTTCTTCCAACACTTCGCACTCTGTTTCAAGCTCCACATACAAGTCCATTAATGGAAGTAGACCCTGCTTACGTGGCTCGTTTTCTTCTTGAATTAACTCGTCCTGGTGTACAAGTAGATTCTTTGAACCAGGTAAGTTAAAACTAAATAGAAGGATGGTTTAATGCACGGAGAGTCAGTTGTGTAAACGTAAGCTTATCTAGTTTTCTGTCCCCAAATGGACTGAAATCTTCTAAATCGTTGCCAAGCTTTTCGACAGAATTCCGTTGTTCTTTAGGCATTATGGCCAAAGTGTAAATGAATATGTGATAATGTGCGTGATTTTTGTTGGGGGTTGTGCTGTTTGTGTGTATGTGTATAATAAAATTTGTAAAAACATGAAATATATTTACATATCACCCAAGACGCTTGTATACACTGTAAAATTTGTATTGAGCTGTTCAATTCGTGTTGTCAGAACCTGGTGGAAAAAGTTATGAAATCTTACTTAAATAGTATTTTTTGTAACTATGTTGTTGGAAATACATGTAAATTGGTATGTGTTCTTATTACATAATGTGAAAGTTCTTCAAAATATAAATAAAATGTTATGTGGAACTTGTTCTTGGAGTGACAGTTCCAGACATGTCAACCTAGAGAAGTTCGAATGCGGGAGATTTTCCAACCTGGAAGAGGGTAAATGCGGGAGGAATTAAAAACACCCTAAAGAGTTACAAACACAGGCGTTAGACCACAGAATAAAGACGTTAAACCTTCTAAACCACAAAATATCTCACGCATTTTGCGTGAGAGCTGACGTCTGAAGTTATCACCAAGCGGTTGTTTGTAGGAACTATGAAGAGTGGATAAGGACTTGTTTATGAACGTTTCATGTATGTGATGTAGAGCTAGTTTTATAATGCAACACTGTTAATGAGAAGCAGTTCAAGTTGTGTCCGCCTGTAACGACTAAAAAGGTTATGCGCGAAAAACAAACAGCATGTATTCATTGAGTACCAGGTTGCAGGGGGAAGAAACGCGCGTAAGTGCTATAAAGGATTGAATGAGGTGTGCTCTCTCATATCCAATGCATTTCAAAGTGGACGTGAGACAACCTTCAAAAAGCTCGGCTGAGAGCACCCTTAGAACGCAACATATTAACAACACTTAAATGCACAGACTGTTCGACAAGGAATGACAGTTACAGCTGCAAACTATTCTCTCTACCTGAAATACCATCTCCGTCCAGCAGTTCGGCAGAAAGACAACACCTGAGATTACATCCTATTGCCCTACACGACAATGCCAGATGCTATACGTCTCATCATCCAGTCCCCGTGGTACAGGTGGTAACGTCGCGGACTTCGGTTCGGCAATTGGTAGACACGCGGGGTCGAACCCCGCGGCTGACCGTCGTTACTGAAGTTTTCCAGAGTTTCCCCTCAGTTTTATCAGTTAAATACCGGGAAAGTTCCTTAAGCAAGGTTCTGCCCACTACCTTGTTTCCCGTTCGGCCCCTTCCCTATCACGGCCTGAGCCAGAGATGTCTAAAGGCCATAAATAAAGTCGAATACCATTTATGTCACATTACGGGAAGGCACTACTGAATAAGTAGAGGTGGGAGATTCCTCACACTGAATGTCCCCCTCCTCTATTCATGATACTTAGGTTCTTTTTTGTTTTGTTTTTTGTTAACTTCTTATTCATACTCATCACTGTTAACACCATAACACGAGATGTCGTTCATGTTTTCTTCGTGTGTCTTCAGGCCTTGACACATAGGAACATTACTTTAGTGCCCAAGAACTTTACAGACTCTGGTATTTGACAACTATGCTATGTTCAGAGTCATGACAAGCTATTTTCTCCTTCATTATATCGATCTTTTGTCTTTTTCTTCCCGAAACTTCTTTATTATACAAAGAAATGACGAGTATTAAATATTTCCCTAAAAATCAACGATACAATATGTAATTAAGCTTGAAAGAGTCTAGTATAACTAACGTAGCATAGGATATAGCCTTAATACCTCTTCATATTTAATGTACCAAAAGAGAAATAGTTGATAATTTCAGCGACATCATCAAAATATGTTTGCCTCGTGAACAGTGAAGAAAGTATAATTAGTAGAGGCTAATAGAATAAACGTTAGGATTGGGAACTTTCCGGTGGCGAAATCAACACACAAGCTATCAGATGGTTAGTGTTGAGTCGTATTATTTTATACAGTTACTTTGGATTTTCATTATGCAGGCCTTGAATCCATATTCACATTTTCTAATACCAAATTTATATAGTCGATATGTTTATTGTGAAATCTTTATGGTATCAACTATTCGATATGTTTATTTTGAAATCTTTATGATATCAACTATTTACTAAATGGAGAAAATATTGGAAACGTAACGCGGAAATAACCTTAATATCCTTGTTAAAATGGTTTTTACAGAGTTTGATGACGTAAGTATTAAAGGTAATGAAATGTAGAGTATGTCTTCGGTCCTTTGATTAATAATAATAATAATAATATGCGTAAATGATTTTACGAAAGAAGAGAGGTATAGAAGTTAAGCTATTACCTGTCGTATGTTGTCATTTGCATCCTGTTCTAGTGTACATTAAATTAATGTGGCCTGTGCAGCATTTAGGTTAATCGAAGTTTAAGGGGGTACTTTATCTCATGAAAGTAGGTATCAATATTTAAGAATAATATTGGCAAATATGAAAATTCATTTGAGTTTGAAATTCAGAGAGAATATGAGTAGTTTTCGAATTCTAAGGAACACTATAATTAGTAAGTATAGTTTCAATAATTACGATGGTAGATCATCATTTCGTTAGTGTGTAGTTCCTAACGTCAGTTATTTTATAGTACGTAATTAATTTCGATTCTCAGTACCAACTAAAATCGAAATTAGATCAAAAGTGGTAATATGCTCTGCGATAAATGGTACGTAAGGCTAGGAGACACTTTAAACTTGAGCGTAGTGTTAAAATGTTTTTACTGATAAAGAAGGGGCATGGTCTGGAAATTTTAGTTTCTGATTGTACTTTGTGTGATCCGTCGTGTATTGATATAACGAAAATACTAGGGCGCAACGCACTGTTCGGTCAGTTACGATATAACATGGGTCAAAGTTTGCCTAACGCTTACAAGTCAAGTGTTACGGTTAGAATAGAATTTTTTTTACAAGACATATATATTCGTATCCCAATGTTGATAATGCCTTCAAAGTAATTCGATCATGTAAGACTGTAATTGTTCGCTTGAGGGCGTTAAATGTTTGGAACAAGATATTCCTGGCAGCCGCTGCATCGGCTCCCGCATTTTCGGTTTGTACAGGCATTTATTATTCAAATTATATACTTGAATATACGTGACAGTTCTGACAAAAACTACAAATCCGTATAACAAATATGGCAGATAAAGGCCAGTATACATATATATCTTCACAAACGTAAGTGAGGCTTTTCTACAAATTGAGTAAACCAGAAGGGAGAAACACAATAGTCACACAGGGTAAAAAGACATCAGGGCAATCTTCAAATTCAAAAGCTCACTCCATGTGTGCGATGTGAAATGCCGTATACCTAGTATACGGTACCCGTAGCTATCACTAATTTCAAGAGTAATTGAAGTGCTATTTGACATCGCGCACATGGGGTGTGCTTTTGAATTTGAAGCTTTTCCTGCTCTCTTTTATCCAGTGTGACTATTGTGATTCTCCGTTCTGGTTTACTCAATTTATAGAAAACTCTCACTTACATTTGTGAAGACATGTATCTATATACATAGCCTATATCTGCCAAATTGTGTGTTACACGGCAGAAGGGCATTGCAGCTTTTGTCAGCACTGTCACATATATTCAAGAACATAATTTGAGTAATCAATACCTGGTCGAACCGAAACTGCTAGAGCCGATACAGCGGCTGTCTTTTTCTTTTGCTCCAAACCTTTAACGTCCTCTAGCGGACAAATGCAGCCTTACACGGTCGAATTACTTTGCAGGCAATATCAGCATTCAGATACGAATGTACTAACTCTCGTCAAAAAATTCCTGTTCGAACCGAAACGCTTCCCTTGTTAGATACATCTCTTGTGCCTTAAAATGTTCTTCGCTATCGTCAGCCCGGGTAGTTGAAACGGAAGACTAGTTGGTTCATAAACAAAAGGTCGTAGGATCGAGTCTCATTAGTTGCAAAAATTTTATCGATCTTTTTTTTTTTTTTTTTTTTTTTTACCAGCCTGAGTATTTCATGCGTTGTAGCAAAATGAAATGGGTGGGGGGCTTGAAAATGAATTTAAAACATAGCTGTAAAACATATTGTTATTCCGTAATCAATCGTGTTGAAACAGTAATAGTGTTGTACGGTTAAATGTCATTCACGAAAGTAGCAGAATATAGCTACGATGTTCACCTGACAATAAGAAGAGCAGTTCCGTATGTCACTCCGTGATCAGAAAGCTTTGTTTTATTTGCATCAAATATAATGTAAAGTGCTCGGTGGGCGCCACCCCATTAACCTTATTAGTAACGAGGAAAAGAGTAATTAATAAAGTGCAACGATAAAAATACTTTTAAAAAATCCTAACGTCCAGAGATATATAATCAAAGCTCTCCACGAAGGCAAATCAGAGCAATAGCTCTAGAAACCAAAAGAAACAGAATAATGCAAGTTTAAAGGAAACAATTGCTATTTAATATGACCAGAGTTTTCTTTATTAACCAGAATCGTGCTTAAATTTGTATTGACGGCTCTAATATGGGTTATTTGCTCTAATCATGACCCCCCTTGTCTCTAATGGTAAATCAATAGAATCTCTAAAATGAAGTGTAGTAGGTCAGACAAACAAATTCTTAACATGACGAAGCAACTCAGCACTAAATTATTTATTTACCATAAACTAGAGCCCTCGAAGCACCAAGGGAGCTCGTTAAAGAAAATCGACAAAATGATAATTTCAGAAAAATAGGTTGGCTTAGAGGGTAGGTCGTGGGGTAAATACTTCGTTGCATCCACAACACGCTAATATGGAGATTAATCTTAGATTAATTGTGCCTCTGAAGGAATTATTTGACAGATTGTAGGTTGGAGGTGAGTTAAATTTGAATTACCTGCTTCATTTAGCTAATCTAATGTTGAGCAAGTAACTCGCAAAGGATTTTTACTTAGTTTGACTTTCCAAGAGCAGCTTCCTCATTTTTCTTGGCTTGGCAAAGAGCTGCTTTAAACTTACCAACACGTATATCACCAATACCACTCAATCTTGACCCACTCTTTCAACAATACAGGCAGACATATCACAGAGCCTGACCGGCATATCTCTCTCTCTTACTAATACTAGATCTGAAAAAAAATAAGCTTGATATTAATTTTCTGTCAAAAATTGAATATTACTCCGAAAGTTTATTATTTCTCTTAGAAAAAAATGAGATCAGACTTCGGAATCCCTGAGAGACAAAAAGTCACACCAGCGACGAACCCAACCGTTTTCCTCTTCCGTGAGTGGATTTGCAAAAGGCCCCACAGTTATTGTTTGTTCGAGATCCTTCTATGCAATATCTCGAACTGAATGAAGCTCAGAACAAAACTAGAGAGTAAAATTTTGATTGACGCTAATAAGGTTCATTATTATTGAGACACTCTAATTTGATAGAATTGAAAAGAAGAAACAGAATGTACTCAAACTGCTCTTTTTACTCGTTGAAAATATATATATTTATTAAAGTGTCCTCCCGTAGAGGTCTTTTCTCACCATCCCGAGTTCCTCATCAATTTCGTTGCCTTGTGCGGCTGGTCACTGAGCCTCAAGCCCTGTTTACAATGCCATTTTATAGCCCAGAACTTTCCGCGCTGGAAAGCGTCAACTACAAGAAAATAGAATACAAAGAGTTAGCTGTCAAGCTCTCTCATTGGTTGGAACCAACAAGAGATTCACACGAAGCAGAAAAGAGAGTACAACTCCGGAGAAACTTTTTTTCCTCACTAAAAAATTGCTAAACGAAAAAGAGAAAAAAAGCTCAAAGGTTAGCATATACATGAATATACATATTACAGTTACAGATTAAATAATGATTACTTAATATAACATAGAGACAAATCATCACTTGCATCTAAAAAAATACACACAAATACAGATCGAACTGGCCAGTTCTTGTTTCTCTAACTATCTTAACCTAGGCATAATAATATTACATACTTTTAAAAAAAATTGACATAATGTATACAAAATGTAGAAGCTCAGGGAGCTGAGGTGTTACACGTAATGTGAAAGATAGGCGGAGAATCGCAAGTGAGTGTGGACGAGGGGGGTCACAGGGTGTAAGACTAAACACCGTTATAAAATAGTATTCGTACAAGTAGTTAACACCTGACTTGTCCACTATTTGGAACTGTGTTGTGTATTTCTTCTACAGTAAAACAGGTCACAAAATACTACAACGCATGGGGAGTCGTAGTGGTAGAGCGCTCACCTCTGCTACGTGGGGTCCCGACTCGTGCCATGTGGTTTTTGTGGACAAACACCGTGTGCGTCTGTTTTCTCGGGGTTCTCTCGTTGTCTCCCACTTTCTTCATTTCACCAATTTTCTCGTCATCATCCATTCGATCTGAGCCATCGTTCCCTAAAGACCTTGAAAAGTAATCAATTCAACTACAACGCGTTAACTTTAGCGGTTTTTGTCACTTTTCATTCTGACGAGAAAAAAAAAATCCACCCAACGAGACTCGAACGTGCTACCTCAAAAATGGTAATATGCTCATCACTTGTTTTTTCAGCCACCTGAGCTGACGATAGCGAAGAACTTTTTAAAAAGATGTATCTAAAGTGTTACGTAAACTTTGACCCATGTTACCTCGCAACTGGGCAAACACTGCGCCTTAGTATTTTCGTATATTAATACATGAAAGGTAAACGACTACCATACAGTCTGCTCATAAACTAAATTCCCAAACTGTCCCCCCTCTTTGTGAGCCTTTCAATTAGGTGATATATGCGCAATTCGAAGGAACACTATGAGAGTTGACAATTACCCAGCTACCAACGTCACGGACTAGGAATCTGTACATGGGAAATTTCCGCTCATGCTAGCTATCCTGACAGGTTTGTTCAGGATTTTCCTCATTTCAGCAGGCGAATGCCAAGATTTACCATCGTAGAGGCCCTGGCCGCTATCTCCCCACTCAGTGATCACCAGAGAATGTCATCCTCAAACATATGAGGGGCTTAATATGAAATTAAAATTAAAAAAAAAAAGCATGACGACAAATAAATCTGATTTTGTCAAACTATTCATTCCAATCGGTAGAAGTTAACTATTTTTATATTTACAGTGTGAGGCATAGGTAACACACTTTTTTTATCTTGAGTGAGGAAATGTTTTTCTTGAATATTTATAACCATGAAATATCAGAAGTTAACACAAAATTAACAAAATTAATACTCGTACAGTTAAATCAGATGACAGTAAATCGGGAAAGACTTGTTATACCTCACACGGTTTATTTGTATAAACAAAGAGAAGGGAGGAAAAATAATATATAAATGAATTGGGCAAACAGATAGAGATATATTTAAACCTTCTTTTATATTTTGTCTCCGTTTTGTTAGAAAACCGAAAGATAGATCGATGGCTAGAAAATCAATTCAGTTCAGCATACAGTGAATTTCTTAACCAATTTAGGGCCAGTTCTACAATCGACCGCTAAACTTCTAGTCAGCGCTAAGTTGAAGCCAACTCTCATTGGCCAAAATCAGATCTGACCTCAACTTATTGCTGACTAGAAGTTTAGCGGTCGATTGTAGAACCGACCCTTAGCATCCACTTCTGAGGGGCTACTAACAATTTCTCGTTACGTATGTAGAACCGTCATATATATCATGCCAGGAAAAGTCTAAGATGGTAATTTTAATTTCACCTCTCCTTAACAAGCAAGTATTATGTATCATTTTTAAAGTGATACCCAAAATGAACAGTTGTAAGTACTTCGTCCCTTTCCCTGTTATAATGGCACGTGGTGTGTTTCCTATAAAAAAAAAAATGGTGGAGCCATACGTTGATGCAGGATTTCAAATAATGCTTTGTGAGAAAATATATGAAACGAGTATTTGAATGCCACTCACTATTTGTCACCACTGAACGTGATAGGGTGTGCAGCAGTCTGGAAAAGTCTGGAATTTAGGATTTCTCCGTGTTCCACCCAATTTATGGATATTCCTCTCCATAAAGCAGTGCAGAGAAAGGTGTTGGGCAGGAATTTGTGGTCAAGCTACAAAGGTTTGGTCACCCCTTACTTTTAACCTAACCAAGCTTTTTCATACGTTGAGCCTGTTATTGCATGTTAAGGTTATTTTTCTGTCTTTTCCCTTAATGTGTCGACAAGGATGTGGAAAAATATGATTTTTATTTGGAAACAGAAAGTTTGGAAAGTCAGAACCCCCGGATAATCCCGCCCTGAAGTGTGATCGCTCTAAAATTTCTACTAGCGACCTCCACATTCAACTACAGCCTGCGTTGCGGGTGTAGATGCTACGGTTTCTGTCTTAGTGAAGACATTTACCGCGTATCGATTTGTATATAAGAGAAGAAATAAGGCGAAACAAGAAGACAGGAAAGCGCGAGAAGAGTTTTCTTGATAGATGAGGAGGGGGAGGGAGGGGCAATACTGTATATTCTATAAAAACATTCGGTTCTAACTACTGTTTTCTTTACCTGGTAAACCACGCATGCGTAAAGAGTGGAAAAGCCCAGGTAAAAGGTCTGTATTGTTTCTGATTAATCTGCTGCGCATCCATAATAAATTATGTTGTTACATGTAAATCACTCATCTCACACACAGTTACAGCGCATAGCACGTGCGCGCAAGTCCGGAGAAGCTGCTCGATATTGTTGCTCAAGCTCAAATGAGACTAAAGTGCTATGGGTGTAGTAACTTAGGTAATTTCTAGGCACGTCATAGTGATATTTTTTAAATACATACAAGCCGGAAAAGTCAGGGAATTCTTTTGTTACTGTTCGCTGGACACCCAGGTGATATGCCTAAGGTTATGGAATGGTATGAAACTCCAGTAGCCATCATTTACTAAATTGGTATGCATTCGCCAACTGCACGGTAAGTAAGGCACGTGTTGCGTGGAGAAAAAAAAATCTAATGAAAACATATAACTATATTGTGGCCTTGTACATACTTAAGTTGATTAAAATACGCTGACAAGTCTTATGCACTTGACTTTATTATAGAAACACACTGTAATAAAAGGTAACCTTATTACTGTGTGGTTTTTATAATAAACTCATGTGTATAAGCCTTGTCAGCGTATTTTAATCACCTAAAGAAAACACGAATCACTGAACAGCAATTTCCTCTTTCAGTTCGTCACAAAAGTTTTCAAGTCCTGAAGAATTTTAAAGCCCTTGATTTGAGTACCTACCTGGTACCCATCAGCTCCTAGCTAGGGCTGTCAACATCCGGATAATTCAATATCCGATTAATCGAACAGTTATCCGGATAACTAATAATTATCCGCAGGTAACAAATTATCGAATAATGGATAATTGAGTAAATATCCGAGGAACTGTTAACCTATGAATTATAAAAAGAGCGGATCATTACACATTTAAGCAAAAACTTGAGTTCTGCATTTAACTATTGAATTAAGTTGTGTTTTTGGCCTATTTGGCTCTGTACATGAAAGGAAGAGCAAAGATGTGAGAAAGAAGTTTGTCAGGATCTAGTTTAAAGGGACCATCCGAGCCTATACCTAATGAGACAAGATGATGTTAGGAATTCAATTGGAACCTAGGACATTACGCAAGCAAAATATTGTAAATATAAAGATAACTCTGTTTATGTTAGACAGATTTCAATACTCTATCCTCAGAAACTGGACATCAATACTCTATTGATTGTCCTGTCAAAAGAAACTAGTTTTGATTCTCTTGAACATTCTCCTTAGCTCACACGAAGGCTGGGAAGTGGAAACAAATAGCTTTTGTTAATCTCCAAACGATTTTCTTCAGTAGCGTGTCAGGCTAAGAGTTTCGACAAAGTGCTCGCAAATGTTCATAGTGGCTCTAAATACTTCCTGGTAAAACACGTGCATTTTTCAGTGTTTCTCTACAAACCGAAAACAGGTGTTCTAAAATGTTTTAGTGGCAAGAGAACTGAAGCGCGATGAACTCAAATACAAAGAAATGTTTCACTACTGCAGTGCTGACCAGTCATATTTATATTCTTTAGAAGGAATATATATTTCTGTTTGTGGGGCAAGTGGTTAGTCCTTAGTAAAGACTGGAAAGAGAGTAAGGATGCCTCAAAGTAATGTCTGGAAAGATTTTGAGAAGATGTCAGGTGATACTACGAAATGTGCTATGGTTTTGAAAAATAAGAGTTATACCTCATTTTTACGATACTCCTTGCAACGGAAACATTTATTGATGTTCCAAAACACACCTAATTCCACGCCAAAATAGTAAAACTGATAGTGACAAAAGGGGCATAGTGCCAGTGGGTATTTTGTTTATTATTCGATTTCGAAACTTGTGTCATTGAACAATACCCTACACACTATAGCCTGAGAACTGGCTGTGGATAAATCGCAAGCATAAGTTCATAAATTTTTGAGGCACTTTGTGGACATTATGTCGCAGAAGTATTTGAATATGACACAAGTTGTTAGTAAAAAAAGAACGAGCTTTATATTACAAACACTGCAAAGGAGAACAAGCTTTTCTCATACCCGTATACAAATGTAGTTTATTTTTGAGCCATTTATAAAATTTAAAAATTACGTACATGACTAAATGAAAGCGTGGGACACTCAGACAAAATGATATTCATGTTATTATTACTATTAATATAGTAATCATAAGCAAATATTCGTGTTTACTATTACATAATAAAATTATTAACATGAACATTATTTTGTATGGGCACCCACGCGTTTATTTGTAGTCATTCAATTTATAAATAGCTGAAAAATATAAGGGTATGAAAAAAAAAAACATTCTTTTAGCACATTTTTTTTTAAATACGCGTTTTTAAAAAATATTTTAATAATATTAATATTCTTCATTTTTGTTGAAAACTGAAAACATTGAAAAGCTGCACACCATACTTTAATTTTAACCAAATATATAAGGCAGACAACAGCAAACACCCGCCTTCTTGTACATTAAATTGTATCTAGAATACAAATAGGCTTCCAAAACATTGTGCCCGAGACAGAGTCGTCTTGCGCCTCTTCCTCATCCTACCCTTAAACAATCAAATTCACATTGAAATGGCCACCCTTTAGATGCTCCCAACCTATTACGTTCCGGGACAAATGCCCCTTCTTCTCTGCATCCAGTGCATCAAGAAAGACTTTATTCTAAATGGTTTGGAGCACTTTAAGTTGTAAGAACACAATCATTTACATATAAATTAATATCATCATCAAGACAAGCTAAGCCCTCTCCATTCATCCTGATCTTGCTCGTTCCTTTTCATCTCAACATACGATATATTTTCCTTAATATTGTCAAGCAGCTGGATGAGTTTTCTTCCTATTTTCTTCAACCATACCTTAGTATATAATCTATGCGCAGCCAACCCCAGTAGCACACATACGTTGAAAATACGTGGAGTAAACGTTAGTACCGAAACGTAATTTTAACGTTGTAAATATCGAAATGTCCGCTTGATCAACGGTTTATTCAACGTTGAATAATAGTTGAGAAGAAACAGGTTGAAATTAAGTAGCGGACGATAAAGAAATGGGTTCAGTTGGCAAAAAAAAAAAAAAAAAAAAAGTTACTGTCTATTGGTATACATTTAGCTGCATTTTGTCCGTTACTTTCATCATGATACATTAATTTACCAACCGTCTGCTGTGGGATTCGTAGCTGGAACTTCCCGCACTCGTCGTTGGTAGCTCGACACACTGATCCCTCATCCATGAAGTCGCCTTTAACACTTCGATCGTCACTGCACTATTAAATTTGTATTTCTCAATAAGCGTAATATGTCATGTCGCCTTAGAAAAGCGAAATATATGTCAATGTTGAAAAGGAAAGTTGAAAACACTTTGTATTAATGCCCTGTTAACGAACTTAAATATTCTTTGAAATATAGTTTAAAATTCAGTCTGTTTTCAACATGCAAATGAGAACATAAAAAACGTAGTTAATATTATTCTATTCACTTTTAAGTACAATTTTTATGCAATTAGCTTAGAAAGATACATATCAAGCGTAATCTAGGGCACAGTTCAATATAATAGTTAAAAGCACGTCACATTAACGTCCTATCAGCGAAATAAAATTTTCGTTGGAATATAGATTTAAATTCAACGTGTTTTCTCAACATGCAAAAAGGACACCAAATAGATGTTAATGGCATTCAATTATCCTTTAGTTACAAATTTTATTCCAGAAAATCCCATGAAATTAAATCTATACCGTAGTTGAAAATAACAGTTGAATCCACGTCGAACAAACATCTTATCAACAATATCAAGTTTTTGTTGAAATATGATTTTTAAATTAAACGTACTTTTTTCAACCAATAAGGGGTAATTAGCAAAATAAACCAAAAATCAATAGTTGAGAAGAAACAGGTTGAAATTAAGTAGCGGACGATAAAGAAATGGGTTCAGTTGAAAAAAAAAAAAAAAAAAACACTGTCTATTGGTATACACATTTAGCTGCATTTTGTCCGTTCCTTCAAGACACATTGCGTGTGCTACTTCGGAATATCCTAACTAATTTCTCTTTCTCTTGATTGTCTTCAGCATTTTCGTCTCTCGCCAATGCACTTCAATTCACATCTTTATTTTTATATGTTATTCCGATCAATCTTATATATGATCTGTAGGCAACTTTAGCTCAGACCGGCATAGGGTAGGGAAAGGACATGGGAGTGAAGTCGACCAGGGCTTAAATTGAAGGTACCATACCGACATCTGTCTGGTGTGACTGATTTGCGAAGAGGTGAAACTATAAAAAATATATTTTGTTTGGAGAGCTGCTATACCTTAAATTTTCCGGAAAATATAGAAAGTTGGAAACTTTTACATCGTCATATACTATGGCATGTCTAATTAGTCTACAAGTGGGTTAAAAATAAATTACAACCAAAGAGTGGAATCTCTTGAGTATACATTAGCTTAATTGGTCAAAATTCTTCCATGTTTTTAAGTAAAATTAGCAAATTTATGAGTAGAAGTAAAAAGTACAAGTAATATCGTGCTTTTAAAACTTCAGCTAATTGTAATAGGAAGATAATTATGTATTAAAATGGGTTCCACAGTACCCGAACTTCCTCCATAAGTTTCATCGTTCTTCGGATACCGATTATTCGGGTATCAGTTTATTCGGTTTTTGAATACCAATTATTCGGATATCCGTTTGTTCGTTTTTCGGATATTCGAATAATCGGATATCCGTCTGTTCGTTTTCGCATAATCGATTTATCGCATATCCGTTTCTTCGTTGTTCGAAGATCCGATTAATCGAATTCGCATAATGAAATTATCCGGATAATATTACGAACAATTTCCGGATGAATAATTATAGGGATAATTTTGACAGCCCTACTCCTAGAATGGTTGGTTGCCTCTTTTTAGACAATTTTTTATCTGTCGTCATGGCAACTGAGGTCTGATGATATGGCTTAGGTAGTCCATATCATATTTATGTGAGTTAGTTAAATCGTTTCCTTAACAAAATCAATCCCCACTCCTTGCATTTTCCTTGTTCGTAAGATAGTTTATTTTTCGTATGGTTCAGTGTAACTTTTATCATCACGTAGTAGACTATAGTAATTTATTAAGTTAACGATTTACAATTAATGTAGTTACGTCCGAGAGCAATGAGAACCTCATCATTAAACAACCGGAGTAATTGACAAAAGTTATCTTTTCAGAGGAAAAAAAAACTTCTGGCACCAGTTGTACAACCGTTTGCTATCTGACGAGACTTAATCGGATCCAAAAATAGCATTACATTTAATTACGGTATGTGGTTAAAAGTTTTGTCACATCAACCATAAATGTGTCTTCTACCCTCACATACTATTTTTTCTTTCCGTATTGTATTTTTCCTCTTATTTAGTTCACATTTTTAGGAAGCTGTACATCTACGAGCTAGGCGTCTCATGTCTGAGGTATAATGTAACCTCCCTCATCAATCATTATTATAGGTATTATCCTGATGTTCAAACAGGGGAAACCTGAGTCAGAATTGCCACGTTTAAGACGTTTTAACCAGTGATGCGTCCACTGTGCTAATCGATAGTTAGCGGCTATTGTTCGACGGTGGTTGGGTACAGTGCTTACCTTTGTACTACATCTAAAGTGACCATTTTTTCCATACTCTTTTCGGGGACACGTAAAATTTGGAACAGTTATGGTAAACGGGACATGAAGCTGAAAAACAACTTTTCTACTACAACTGGAACAAGTGTGTAGTAGCGCACATTTTTACAAGTAGAAAGTAATGTTTAAATACTTTTATTGTTTAGAAGGTTATGGATTCAACTAATAACATTTCTCGCTGGAATGAATCTTCTTTATTAACTCAGTTCTTGTCAAGTTGTTCACTAAAAGTTCCAAACGATATACTAAAGTTTGTTTTAGCATTAACATTGCTTAGAGGACTCAGTTTTCATTTGCGTCTTTTCCTTCTCCCATATGGAGTCCATAATAAATATATATATATATCTCCATAGGGGCATTGCTGTCCTGGATTTTTCAATAGTTCAATAACCATTTTTAGGATGATATGTGGTTTGAGATTTTGCTGGCGGTAGTTGTCAGGTACATGTTTTTCTCCGTGGAACTTCGTTTTTCCTGCAAAATATTTATTGTGGGATGAGGCATTATTACTGTTATTTTTCATTTTCTGGAAATCTGGGACCAAGAACAGCTGGGGACGGGAGCGTTTTGTGAACTGTCTCCGGTCACCTTCACTAGTGCTAAAAATTATGACTTCGGTATGCTCTTACTTTTTTTTTTATCAGTGAAACTTGTTTCTTTATGTAACCTTATCACATTTGCCATTGAATTGTTTAATTTTTACTTTTCAGGGAACCCGTGTTCACAATAGCATTGCAATTGCTTTGTGCAATGAAGTTATAACAGAGCCAGATGATTTCCGTACGAAGGATCTTGTAAAGATCCTAACGTACGTTGAGCTAAGCGCTGAAGATCAGAGTGAACTGAGAAATTTGAATTCCTTATGCAAGACAATGTTACAGGTATTTACTATTTATGTATGAATGAGAGATTCAATTAATGTATTACGTTGGGTTGAGAAATTCGTGCGAACGTTTTATAAATGTAATGTTAAGTAAATACTTTTGAGGCAGTTCTTATTTAAACATTCGGAGAACATTCACCGGAAGACAGTAAAGGAATATCTCTTTTCTCCACCTTATTATTTTGGATGTGAAGATTTAGTCCGACGTTTTTGAACTTCAAATCATCGTCTGGTCAAGAAAATCGTATTAGTCAATACGACTATTACTTAAATTGTAGAGAATTATACTCTGTATAGAACATATATCCTGTCATGTTTTGTTTCCATAGTGTGTTTTCTTAAGCAAAAATTTTTTTGTTCATCAGTCAGTGACTAAATTTTCGTTGTTTTTTACGCGCTAGAAAGAGAAAATGGATACATGATTCTAAAATATCTACATAAAAATGTATGAGAAGTTACCTACAATCTAAAGTTAATCATCACGAACACACAGTATTAAGCTTATATATATGGAGTTAACATTGTCCTGGACATGTCTGTCTAAACATTACAATGTACAGTTTTAGGCTTCAGCAGTAAGTGCTTTGACTTCTTGGTCCGTCTGTCGACAACTTTCAACTCAGAAACAACTAAGGCTAGGAATATGGTTGAGGTGTCGATGGAAAGGTCTTGGCAAGACTAGCTCAAACCCCTTATTAATCCAGATTGCCGGGGGGTGCCAGAGATAGGGACGTTGCCAGATACAGGGGCAATTTATATCTTTGGAACTACTACAGCTAGGAAGGTGATTGAGGTGTCGTTGGAAAGGTCTCGGGAAGACAAGTTCAAATCTATATCATTCATCCAGATTGCAGGGGCGGATCCCGAGTTTCAGGGTAAGGATTTTTTAATTTTGGAACTACGAGTGGTAGGAAAGTGGTTGAAGTGTTGTTGGAAAAATGAGTTCAAACCAGTTTCATTCATCCAGATTGCAGGAGTGGTTCCCAAGTTTGGGGGAAATTTACAACTTCGGAACTACTGCTTCTACGAAGGTTGTTGAGGTGTCATTGTAAAGGTTTCGCCGCGATTTTTCGAACGCAACAGTGATCATATAAATAGGATACTCACTGCTGAAGCCTGGCGGTAGCTTATGTGCACAGTTCCCCTACTGGACTCCGCCTCACTTGTTATTAATATTCCGACTCACCTGCTATTAATACTGCGACTCGTCTGTTATTAAATGAGACAACAATAAAAGTTACTTATTTGGAAGCACGTCAATTTGAACATGTCTTCTGCCTTAAGCATTCACACCTATGGCATACATTTGCAGTCTTCTCATATCTGCAAATATTGTTTTATATGACTGGTTATATGTATCTTGCTCTCCCACTGTATCTTTTAATGTTCATATTTAAGATTTTTGTTTATTCCAAGCAAATTAACCATGAACAAGTCTGTAATATCGCGATAATAGTATTGTTGGTTTAAACCATTTTAGAAGGTAATGAAATGGTAGAAGACAACTAACAGTGAATTACCTCCAAGTCAATCATCCACTTTGTTTCATGGTGCGTAACAGTGGTTTGATTACAGCTTACGATTTATTTAATATATTTTTATATTTCTGATTAAACTAGCCCAACCATTATCTGCACCTTTTCTTTTCAAAAGATGCTTTTCAGAGGGTTATTTCCCGAACGCCTGGAAACAAGCAAACATTACTCCGGTTTACAAAAATGGTGACAAGTCATGTGTTAATTCATATAGACCCATTTCCCTTCTTTGTGTCCTCGGTTTAATTTGTGAGAAAATTATCACAGACAGGATTCAAAACATGTCTCCCATTTCTTTCTCCCTTCCAGCATGGCTTTCTACCGAATGCGTCCTGTGAAACCAACTTAGCTGTCCTACTGTCTCAAGCTAGAGATGCCCTAGCAAATAGACAAAAACTTGACGTCATATACCTAGACTTCTCCAAAGCATTTGAAACTGTCAATCGCAAACTTCTTATACACATGCTTGACTCCAGATTTAATTTACACAGACCTCTCCTTCAGCTTGTTTCATCATATTTTACTGGCAGAGAAGATCGTGTGGTCTTCCCTGGTAGCACATCCAAGTGGCTCCCAGTGCTTTCAGATGTTCCTCAAGGAAACACTTTAGTTTTGTGAAAAGATAGATAATCTCTGTTCTGTACGCTGATGACTGCAAACTTTTAAGACCATTAAATCTACAGAAGACACTTTCTTCCTTCAAGCCGCTATAGATTCTGTTGAAATGTGGTGCAATAATTGGTTACTGAAAAGTCAATCCGTGCAAAACTGCTGCAATACATTTCTCACTCAAAACCCATACCTCAAAATGTACATACACATTATCCTCATCTATTATACCATGTGTAGACCATTGCAAAGACCTTGATATCATATTTGATGGAAAACTCAATTTTACTCCTCACATTGAATTCGTAGCTTCCAATGCACTCAAACTTCTTGGATTTCTCTACAGATTTACAGATTTCAGAGCTCTTCGGTCATATTTTCTTACTTGTGTACTTCCTATTATTGAATACTGTTCATCTACCTGGTCTATGGCTTGTGAAACTAACTTATCTAAATTGTACAAAGTCCAAAATTTCTTTATTCGTATTGTGCAATACAAGATACCCAACCTCCAACACAAATCTAACGTAGACATTTTGAATTCTCTTGACTTGAAAAATAGACACATGAAGAAAACTAAATGACTTAAAATTTCTTTATAAAATAATGCATGGCACACTCAGAACCAACGACATTCTTCCGCTTTTTAACCTAAGAGTACCCAGACAAAATGCCCGTTCCCAACACTATTCTACCTCCCAAACCTAGATGTGTTTGGTCCAACGATCTCTCGTATACGGATTGTCTTATCTTTACAATACTCTTCCTTTGTCACCAGATTTTTGCCTCAGTAAAAGTAAATTTCTGAAGAATTGTTATGAGAATCTGGAATGAAAAAAGAAATTAACATCTTGCTGTATAATTATTTGTTGTTATTGTTATATCACATTGTTACGAGAACGGTGTAAAATGGCGCTTGCTGTATCCGTGCTAACTTCTAATAAATAAATAAATACTATTAGTCATTCTTCTCAGAATGAGGTGCGTGCGCTTTGAATGAATTACTTTTGATGCGAGTACACTTTAAATTACAATCGTGCAACCTTAAATGTGACAAAGTTTAGAAGCTTTAATTGTTCTTCCTCAGTGTTTGAGTAAGGTAGACATTCATGCATATTTTTAATTTCCAGGTAGTTAAAGATAAAAGATGTCTTACGTACATTAGGAAATTCCATGCGCGTATACTTCAACATTTGGGTGATGCTGCTACTCCGAGTGCTAGACAGTCGTTAGCAACAGTTACGACAGAGGCGACGGATTTTAACACTACAATTTCAAAGAGTTTTAACACTACAGTCGGAGGTCGTCGTCGTCAGCTTTTCAGTCAAACTCAGACTTCCTTTGTGGAATCTGATACGGAGGTAAGTTGTATATGTATGTATGTTAGCAAACAGAACTTCTGTGTGTAATGGTTAATCCTATAGGAATTATTCGTTTAAACGCAGGGTTGAAAAAATCATTTAATATATATGTTATTTAAATCAAAACTTTTTTATTTAAGTAACTTGCGGCACTGATACAGCTACTAAATTAGTTTTTCCTTTTCAAATACCTTAGCCAGTGAACACTAAAGTAAAATTTAGAAATATGTGATGTTCACTAAGGAAGATATCCATGAAAAATGGGCAATTACAACAACTTGTAATAGTTTTGAAAAGCAAAGGAGATATGGCGTTACTTATGGTATATTTTACAAAAGAAAGTCAACATGTAGGAAACTTCTACGTTACTTTCGTCCGTACATGATGGATGAAGTGGTTTTAGTGGTGTATAGACCGTAATTAAGTTCGAAAAAGAAAAGATTTACAATGTTTCGATATATGTGCTTTCCTTCTAAAATGACGTCTTTGCCTTCTTTCCTATGTAACAGTTTTTTTTTTGTTTTTTTTTTGTTTGTTTTTTTACATTGAAATCAATAGTGGATACACAGTTTTGCATATTCATCCTTCAGCATACACATAGGTAAACTTCATACTTTCATTAAGAATAAGTTATTTTTGAGCAAGTTGTGAAGAAATTAAATCATTTAATACAAATAGATTATGCGTAATAAAAAGTAGGGAATGTTACGAATAATAATTTCAGTTTTGTAAATTCAAATACAAAACATATGATTCAAACCACAAAGCATGATTTAAATCAATGAACTTTGAGTGAGTTGCGTTACGAAGAAATAAGATATAAACAAGGGCGACAATTAACTTTACAAAAGGTGAAGTAACCTTACTTCCGACTTGTACTATGGTATGAGAAGTCAACCATCTGAACGGAAATGTACTGAGATTGTGCCTGGCCACTTAGATGTTTTAACCAGTGTTGTTGGTGTAAATGAGCTGGAAAATTAGACAGGTCTCTTTGCTACCTCTGCCAGAATGCGTTGAGAGAAATTCAAAACCCTCTTAATGTAAGTCTGATGTAATGCGAGGGTACTTTATTAGATGTCGCTTCAGCCCAAATCGAACCATTGTCTTCCAGAATGATTTTGTTCAATTAGGTGTTGCATAGTCAGCATAACGACCTTTACTGGCGTTTGTGATCGGGAATCGCTACTTGATTTTCCAATTAACTACTCATGATTCTTGATCAACATGACATTTGAATTTTATGAGCTTTAGGCATCTAAGGCTCAGGCCGGGATAGGGAAGGGAAAATGACGTGGGAAGGTGTCGGCCAGGACCTATGTTGAAGGTACCATCCCGTCTTTTGCCTGGCGTGACTTAAAAAATCCTGGAAAACCTCAATCAGGATGATCGGCCGCTTTTATTGAACCCACGACTTCCCGAATGCTAACCCAACGCTCTACCACTGAGGCACGACCGCGTCGTCTAGGAGCTATGTAGCTTAATGACTGATCAATACAGTTGTATCATAATGCGAATCGTAAGGCTAGATAAATTTAGGATCTGTTCACTATTCACATTGAAGACTTGAATAGGTAGAAAAAGGCAGATGAAGGCACAAAGCATCCATGGTGACTTGGGAAAATTGAGTTTGAGAGATAAACTTGAATCATCATTGATCATTGCACGAAGAGAGATACGGATGTGAGTTAAAGTAAATTAATGTTTTGAGATAACTTGAGTATACCTGTCCTTTATGCAGTAAATAGCTGATTACACTCAGAGGACGGTACCGATGGCAATTAATAGGTAGTACAGTGTGTTCGTAAAGTAATTATACACTTGCCATGCAGGGACATAACCAGAGGGGGTGGGGTGGGGATTGTAAAAGAAAATTGGGTGGTTTAGGTTTGATTTCTTTATCTTTTTTTAGACTCCTTCAGCTCCGAGTCCTGTATTTATGCAGTCACAGGAGGTTGATAAGGAGGTAACTCTCGTCCCTGCTCCGGAACCGCAGAACACTGAAACACCAGGAACAGTTAGCCAAAGGTATGTGATTTTGTTCCTTATAGGGATGTAATTATACGGAACGTACACAAATCTACGCACTCTCCTTGACTATTTGGGAATATAACTGATGACGAACACTGAAAAGCTGGGGCCGTTCAAATCGTGTCCATACCGGTTATCCCGACACCTGAATCCTACCAAACCTGGAATAGAGAGTATTACCGCTAATATTTTCCGGAAGTTGAGCTGCCAAATTTCATACTTGAGACTGGAGCTAGGCTTATACGGGAAATCAGAATGTAATTAAATAACGCACGAAAAGAGAGAAGTAGGCCTAGTTGTATGCTAGAAGAAAGTGCATGAGAGTAAAGTGAAGAACTGGAAACTAAAGAGGAGTTAAAATACATATGTAGCATGTTAGATTATCAGACAGAAATAATCAGGAGAAAACAAGCAGTAAAAGGACTGATATGGAATAGAGATGTATTCCAAAAATGTAAAAAGGTAATATGTGAAACCTACTTTGTATCGATATAGAGCCGGAAACAAAGATGATGAAAGAAGACATAAGTAAGTTGCAGTATATGGAAATAAAGTATGGGAGGAATATGCTCTGAATCACTAGGAGGGAAAATATCAGAAATAAAGAAGAGAGATAAGAAGAAGAAAGATTCGAAGACAGAATATGAAAGAATAGACTCAAATGAATGGACAGAAGAAACAAGGAATGGCTTTCCAAGGAAAGGATTAGAGTGGAAAGTGAATGGAAACAGACCGAGAGACAGGTAGGTGAAAGGAGTGACGAATAGCTCAGAAATAAGAGTAGAAGGAAGTAGGAGAGTTTGAATTGTAGAAAAAAGAAAAACGAGAGGCTTTACGGGACAGTACACAAGTGGAACAGGTTAGGGTGATAATGAAGACGCATCATCAGTTACTGAAGTTGTGTGTTATCGAAAATATATATGATTATAAAGTTAGTTTACATATGCAAAATTATGCACAAACCAATTAAAGTATGTAGAATAAATTGTTTTATAGAGCTGAGAAGACGTTTAATTATTGTTGTATATTGTTATTGTTGAACTCGATGTGTTTCGTAATATACAAATGCAGCGGTAGTCCTTGGTTTTCGAGAACGTTCTCATAGATAATGATCAACTCGTTAGCAGCACATGGCCATTTTAGAAGAAATATTCTTGTGGTGGTAGGGTTGCGATATTAAGCAGTGAAAAATTTGAGGCGCTTTAATCATTAGAACAGAGATAATTTTGTAAGGAGAAATAAGTTCTTTCGTGTATTTGGCTGCTGAAATTAGCCTGCTCGATACGGGAAATTAAAGGTCTTTTGAAAGATGAGTTGGTGGAGGACTGGTGAAGGATCCTTTTAGTTTATGGCAGACGATAATTATTTGACTTAGTGACTAGATGATGAAGGGCTTACTCAAGAGTTGAGGGTAATCTTGCCTTTTCGTTAATCAGAGCAGTTGTTATACTGAGAAGGTTATTCGGAACATCGTGAATGCGAGAAATGATTGAGAAGAAGTGGTGATCGGCGGTGCATTTCACGGTTTCGCTAGAAGCAGCATGGTAGGAAATACCGTAACAGTGGAAGTTATATTCGACGGAGAAGGAGAAAATATGGAAGATATTTAATAACGGGACCATGGTGTTCGAGGGACAAGTACAGCAATAGGAATGTGTAGTTATGTAATTAGAGAGCTGTGGAGTGTGTTAAAAGGACATTTTCTATGTTGAAGGAGGTTGCTTCTTAAATTTCATGAGTTCGCTCTACATACGAGGTCTATCCGTAGGGTGTCTTCAGGTCATGAAAGTCATGAATTCAGTCAGGTAAACTTGTAATTTTCAGTTGTTTTTAATAGTACATTTACCATTTTCCTAAATGTGCAGAAAATTACTCTAAAAATTTGAATTTTGTTTGATATTGTAAACTTTTATGTTACAGCAGAATGTGTTAAGAAATATGGTTACCCAGGAAACTCATATCATGTGAGTTCGGGTGTGGCTAGTGTTGTAAATAAATTTAAAAAATGATCGTTCTTTTAGAAAAATAAAACTTGAACCTTCGGTTTTTTTTTTTTTTTTTTTTCATTGCAGCAATTTGTAATACTGCAAACGCCTATTTAAGTAAGAATTACTTTCATTTAGGTAATTAAGAAGAAATACAACATAAATTAAACCCTAGTTACTGTAAGATTATTTTTTGTACATGTGAAATATTCCAGCTTGCGCAGTCCGCAGTGTTGCAACTTATTAAAAAAAAAATTTCTTCCATACCGTATCTGCCCCAAACTTAGCTTAGACATCATTCAGCGCCATAGAAGAAAGTTTTGGGTGTCCATCATCTCAAGAACCCCAGTTGACAGGGTTGCCGACCTATTTAAAAATTCAGATTATAGAAATGTCTTTATTAATACAAATTTACGCGTGTTAATTGACTTACACTAAATTTTTGCATGGATGTGCATTAGGTACTGGGACACGTCATACAGGTACTCCAGGCGCCGCAGTTGTCAATGTTGGCAACCAATTTTTAAAATTCTATATTTCGTGTTTGTTACCGTTGAACGTATCCGCATTGATTTACACCTAATTTGACATACATCTGCACAAGGGTGGTCTGGTCCGGCCGGAAATTTCCAGGTGGGTCCCCCTGCAGTCCTTTTGTCTTTGGAAGCGTAGTGTCTTACCGGTCTTCCGAAATTAGAAATTTGGACCAGTTGTCAGTGTTGTCATGGCTGACATAAAGGCTGTCCTGAAGCTATAATCTCAACAGACTTATTGGACTGTCCTCACAAATTGCAAGAAGAATGCATGTAAAGTTTAATAATGGTAAGTGCACATTGCTTTAACACATTCATATTATTATAAGGCACTACATTTTCTTAACACTTCGTATTTTTGACCCGATCAGTATCCTAAGGGCCCTTGGAAGGTGTTTCTTGGGGCCTACGCACCACAACGCCCACTACCACGATAACACTTTGGTTACCTTCCCGCGCCGCGGTTGTCATTATTGACAACCAATTTCAAAAAATAAAATTTTCACTAGCTTCCATATCGTTGAATGTACCACACCAAACTTGGTATTTATGTACTGGGACACGCCATAATGATACTTCAGGTCCTACAGTTGACAGTGTTGCCAATCAATTTTAAACATTAAATATTTAAAATTACTTCCATATAGTTCGATGTATCCGCACCAAACTTCGAGTATACATATTCGACACAATCGAAACAAATTGTGGCTGTCCCTGCACCCAGTTGACAGCGTTGTCACCCCATTTCTCAAATGTTCAAATGGCCCCCAAGCTGTTACGAGCTGATATCTATTAATATACTTTCAAAAAGCGCGGGTGAAGCCCCGAGACGTGGGTGCATTACATTATGATATAATTTGAAATAATACTTCTCAGAGCTTTATTGCAACACTCATTAGAAGAAACATATATGTAGGTGTTTGTTTACAAGAGTATTCATTATGGATTTATACAACTCTTTAAATATGCATAGAACATAAAATATTTTTTGTTATACTGTCTGTATCTGTGTGTATTGTCACAGTATGGAGCGAAGCTTGGAGCCCGGAGCATGAGAGAGCAATGCCCCTGAGTTTGTGTAGTGAAGCACAATGTACTACTAAAAACAAACGTATATCTCTGCCCTTGAAAAGAAACCGGTTATTTCCTGGAATTTTGGGCTAAAGATAATTGATTTTTGCGGACGGTAATTACCAAAAATAGATATATTTCTTGAACAATACCACCATTAGAAATTAAGGTATTGTATACGGAATGGGAACATATTTCGGTAAGAATTCGTAGTTTTTGAGTTTACAGTAAAGATGTCTTCGAAGTTGTATTATCTCTAGTAATTTAATTGCCGGTCGGGTAGCCGTGCGGTCTACGGCGGTAGACCAACGACTCGTCCCGGATTCAAGTCCCGGCAGGGGCATCGGTGTGGATTTTAATGGCTAACGGGCGAATCGTGACGGGTCGAAGTCCAAAGTTTTATCTAGGAACTTAAATTCTTCCTATAATTCAAAATATTTCTTCAGTTCTCTGAAGGTTTATCAGTATTTTATTACTAACTACACCAAATAACTTCAGCCTATATGTTCTTAGTTATTTCCTTACGTTTGTCGGGGTAAAGATATAGGAAGTATAGCAATGTGGCAGTAAATGCATAAATAATCATTTGCTTCGTAAGGCTGCAGGCAAAAAGACAGAAGTAAATTGGGATGAATGTCTGAGAATTTTAGCTCCAATTCTGCTGATCACTCCTTAGCTGGTCCGAACAATTCTCCGTTTTTTTGTTGCATGCAAAACCCATGAATTTGGCTTCTGTGAATTCTGTAGACACACTGATCCGGAAAGTTCACAAACTCTTTGAATATAAATTGCTTCCATTATCTAGAAACTACTTAGTTTCGGCGCCTTCGAAGTATCCCTTCTGGGATCGAGACACTGAATCTACCGTTTCTGCCATAATAGAAACGCTTCCTTTGGGTTGCTGCATAGCTCAGCAAGCTAGTTTTCCTTAATGGCATCAATGGATTCAAAACGGCGCCCTTGAGTAGATTTAAGTTTGGGGAACAAAAAAAAAAAATCTGCGAGGCTAAGTCCAGTGAATATGGATGTTGGGGAGCAAGTGGCGTCGAGTTCTTTGAAAAAAAAAAAAAAAAAACTTAGCAGTGATGTGCGGGAGGGCGCATTGTCATGATGGAACATCCAGCTCTGTTTTCCCCAAGCATCTGGTCTTTTCTTCCTTACAGACTCATGAAGACGTTTCATCACCTCTCCAGATAGTATTCGTTATTGACTGTTTGTCCTTGCGGAAGAAATTCATGGTGATTGATACCTTCCGAATCTTACATATTCGACCGAACTTGCCGCACCTTTTTGTGTCTGTGAAGATTGTCTCATCCCCAGTGATGATGTTTTTCATGGAATTTTCATCTGGACTAGGCTGTCCTAGAAGTTCTTCACTCACTTTTGTTGGAATATTATTAATAATGTTCTAAGTTATGTGCCTCTAACAGCATGTGTCTTCTTCTTGTCTATTGTCTATCACTAAAGTACTTCTTATTAGCAGAGGATACCGCAGGTTCAAGTCACATGCTTTACTAATATCTGTGTAAACTACTATGATATTCTTACCTGAATTGTGGTGCAGAGTCCTACTTATGCTTACTGGGTACATCACATCGGGTTCTCATTGCAACTCTATATTGGATGGTCCAAGTTCCGGGGTTCTGATGCTTCTTCTTACTTGGTCTGAGTTCTCAATAATATCCTATATGAAGTATACTCCTATCCTCGTCTCCTGTGCACAGGGTATAAGTGTCCTTTTCACTTCAAGTCCACTTTGGCACATTCGACGGATGTCCTATCAGACCTCAAGTTCACTTCGACTAACTTCACTATCTTCTATGTTCGTCACTCACTATATACGTAGACTGATGCACTACGACTGCTCAACTAAAACTGTATCTATACAACATCTTAACTGCAACTACGAGCTGTCTTGACTAAGACTGTATGCAACTTACACACCAAAAACGTTCCTCCTCTTACTAGAGGGTGCTTGTGTCTCTGACACATAAGTGACGTCATACTTAAAACACGCAAAAGGAAAACATCGAAAACAAACTATGTACATTAAAATCTCTGTGTAACAACTTTCAGTCGTGTCAGCTTTTGTTTATCTGGCAACAGCCGCGGAACAGATTTACCCTGAGGCAACGCATTCCCAAAATGTATGGCATAATTTCATGAAACTTTTTCGGTGCAGTCTCTTCAGCTACTTCCCGAACTGTCCGGTGACCGTTGGAATGAATCACTTCATTCACGTTTTCCACAATGCAATTCAGTTTTTGACGTTGTTGGCCTTCCTGAACGGGGATCATTTTCAACGGAAGTACGGCTTTAAAACGTTTGAACTATTTGTGAGATGCAGTTTTTCTTTTCCTGAAGGTGAAGTCCCACATGCGTGCTTGTCACATTTGATGTGTCTATTTTTTTTAAGTTTCTCGCTGTATTTCACACAAACTCTCTACTCCTTTAACGCTCTCATTTCGACTTGCAAACAAAATAGCTAAAAGCGATCGATACGTGTTTACACAAATGAACGTAGCACAACAAATGCATATAGACCAAACTGCTGTCGCCAGATAGTTACACTAAACCTGCCGCTAGAGATATGTACAATCTGCATTCAGCTTCAATTTTCGGTTGGAGAGTAATTGTAAAATTTCGTGAATACTGCTGACTTCGTGTATGAAATTAAGTTTCAGATAAATCAGGTAAACTTGAAACTCCCCTTCTCCCGACTCAGAGAGATTTCAGTTGCATAACATTATATATGTAATATTTATATTTTGCTGAATGTGTATGATAAAACTTTAACGTAATTGGGTCAGCATAGATTGTTTATTAATTTGTAAGTTTAATTCTGTTTGTATATCTCCGTAACAATACCCGTTCGTTCATAGACTTAATTGTTTATTAGGAATTTGAATAACGCGGTTTTCTTTTCTATTGTAGGATTCGCACGTTGAAGAGAGCCAATAATATTGTCAACACTCCTCGCTTAATTTTGGAAAGAATTGTTGTATCAGAAACTACTGAGTAAGTAAATCAATTTTTATTTTGTTTTTGATTCTTACGTTATTCTCTATGCTTTTGTTTTATTAATGTTAATGGAGAGTGTTCAAGAGGTACTACTAATAAATGAGCAATACAGCTAATTGTAATTCCGATTAATTAAGAATTTATGCAAGTTTCCTTTTTGACGAGATGAGTACTATGCTAAGATCGTCACTTAATTTGTCTTTTCACATCCTTTTACTGTTAATGGTGTATAGACGTTATTGCCTATTATCTGTAATTGAGAGTGTGAAGTTCAAATTAATAGAGTACTAAGTTCGACTAAGATTATTCCAGGCTTCACTGAAAATAAATTCTTATAAGATATTTTTCTGTAATAAATGTTCATTGCATGCAGTCCTGTTCTTACTTTCTATATAGTTACATGAAAATGAATACATTCTCCAGATTGCAAAATGTGTTTCTGTTGAATTTATTATAATTATAGATTGTACCATCAGTACAGATAATACGTTATATATTGTACTTATAAGTTATAATTATTGAAAGATTGTGTAACTTAAGCTTTTTATTGAAAGTTTAACAAGTTAGTAAAACATGTCACGGATATCTTCCAGTAACAGTGAGTGATAATATTTACGCTTCAGTCAACAGAAAAGTAGTAATTGATCAAAAATGAAAATTATTTGCAAGAATGACCAAATATGGATAATATTTCATCCGGACATTGTATGTATTTTCATTATTTAATAAGTCGATGAAGGAAAACGATATTTGGGTGATGCCACAGATAAATATTTGAATGAAGGAGAAAGTACCTTTCCACAGAGTCAGTTACAGCGTGTAGTCCATTTGTGTGTAGCTTTTGGAAAGCATTTAACCCAGAAGTAGTAGTAATCAAGGAAGAATATTGTGGGAGAAGGATATTTTAGCTTTTGTCCTTTTTCAAGTGTAAATACGCAACGTGTTGCCCGTCATTACAACGCGCAGAGAAGGTGAGCATGCTTAACTATCCAGCTAAACGAAAGCCTCTTTCCCATTATTATTGACACTGGCATAAGATAATAGTGCTATTCTTTCTACTAAGGAACTGGCAATCTAGGGAAGTTTTTTTTTTTTCGAAACTGATAAGAAAATACTCTAATCAGACAAGCGCTAGCCATGCATGTACTGTTATGAGGATTTGTATTACCAGGATCTTACCATGTTTTAAGGATTAGCGCACCTTTTAGATTCTTCTATGTATAAATAAAACTCAGTTACACACTTCCAATTCACAGCATATATAGAGTTTACGGATAGTTCTTGTGTTAGATGATAATAATGATACAATATCTTCGACTGTTCGTTGTTATTCAGTTAACTTTGAAAATAGACAAATAGGACAAACTTTCTTACTTCACTATTGACGGTTGAAAGTCCAAATCTAGAGTTTTCGTATGTTTCTGTTTCAAGTTTTTACGTAGTTGATATATTGTCACTTGATTTAGATTGTCCGTAATCTTTGATCATTGTACATATGCAGTTTTTTGTGTAACTTAGCTGTATCACTTTAAGAGAACGCTTGGAAAGGATTAAGTTCATTTGGATTTGAATTTTAAATTTTGTTTAAGGCCTTAAGGCTACTTTGGCTCGGGCCTAAGAATGAAGTTTATGTCTGGATTATTTCCTTCCTATAAGTTAAAAATGTATATTTTAATTTCTGTTGCTGCTAGGCCAATTCTAAATGTTCTCTTTTCTCTAGGGTACTGTCTATGTCTTTTCTCTAATAAATATCTTGGAGGAAATTGTAAATTTTAACTGAGCTACACTAACTCTTTTGAAAAAAAAAAAAGTTAATTTTTAATTTTGTTTCCTCTTTTGCTAGAAGGATGAGTCACTATAGGGTCCTTATTTGTATGATATTACAATATAAATACATCTTCTTAAATTTATTGTATAATATGTTGGCACTATTGCCTTGCTTGAAAGATTTTACTGTGTTGCCTTCCTAGAGCTCGTGACTAATAAATTAATAATAAGGTTCTTTAAAATAAATATTGTGTGTGAATTGTCGGAAAATTCACAGTTAGTCGCTGGTCCACCAATCAAATTACTAGGTGACACGATCAAATTGTGTGTGTGTGAGGGGGGTATTCGGACTTCAGATCAGCCAGCATCACTTTGCTGGTTTCGAACGAAAAGGCATTCCACTTCTTGTAGAAATATTAGTTGAAGAATTTTGCTGCAAATCATACAATATGATTGGAATAGCAAATCCTTTTACACAAATACGGTTTGTGTGATGTAAGCCGGAAAATACGCTTTTTCACCAATCTTAATTTATTGTGCATCTTGTTGTGCCGCACCTAATAATGGTTGTTTTGTCAGATTAGTTTCTGTACTATTCTGCACACAGTGTGCAAATCATTTAAGTATACTGGAACCAATTTATATGTAAACGCAGTGTACAAATGTGTATTTTTCATATAAAGTGAGGTTTTGAAGGAATTCTTATCTCGTATCAGAAAACATCCGTGTAGAAAAAGAAAAGTCAATCAAAGATATGTTAGATCTCTCACCTTGCATTGTCAACAGTATTATGCCGATTTTACGCTGTGACAACCAGTCTTCATGCAAAATTTGAATTTGAATTTATTTATGGTCTTTAGGCATCCCAGGCCGAAATAGGGTGGAGATGATAATGTTGAAAGGTAGCCGGCCAGGGCCTAACTTGTAGGTACCATCGTGATATTTACCTGGTATGATTCAGGAATTTTCATGCAAATATTTATACATTTAAAAATGGCATACGCGTAGAATTATATATAAGAATGGACGATTTTTAAGTTCGTATATTCTGTCCTCCACAATATACAAAAAGTTCACAAAAATCACACAATTTTTATTATAGTTTGCAGTGTTCAAAAGTCCTGCATTTTTATTGCATGCATTTTAGCACCAAAAGTTGAATTAGTTCTGAATTCAATTTTTTTGTGCTACAATATATTTATTCGTCTCTCTGTATTGTTTCATAGCTCATCAGAAAGTGACGACGAAAGTGAAAGTGAGGAGGAACAGAACTCGAATTCTTCTGAAATGATTGTAGAAAATTCTCAAGACGAAGAGTCTAAATCATTCAGTGCAATAGGTCGAAGAAGTAGAGTGTCTTTTGCCAGACGATTGAGCTCCCACCAGAAGCAGTAAGTATATTACATTGTATTGATGTTTTCAAATACCAATAACTGTGAAACTAAACTTTTTTAAAGGTACAGTATTCATAATATATGTGTGTACTTATTTTAAGATACTATTACTGTCCAGCCTATACAAATTATGTTATACTGTAAATATCCATGTTGCACACGGAGGAAGTACAATCAAACGTACACATTGTGCGTACGTGGAAATAGTTTTCAATTCTATTACAAGAAAAATACTCTGTCCTTCCTTCCTTTTGTTCTCATTCCTGTTAAGTACGCATCATTTCCGAAGAAGCCCTCAGTGGAAGAATGAAACGTATAATATAGTGTATGTTTCTTTTTAACAACAACTGAAGGCAATTAATACTTAAGTATAATAAATATATTACCGTAATTGTAACAGGGTCTTATTCATATTGTGGAATGGAACTAGATTAACAAGGCAGAAGGAAAACTCAAACGCACCCTTGTAAATACTGTTTCTGAGACTGAAGTTCAATACATAGTTCACATGCATGTATTTCCGTATTTTGGTTTTTAAGTTTTCTGGGAACTTCGGTGAATATATTACTATATAAAGGGTCATATAAAAAGTCTCCGCGGTTTTTTGGTACATTTTTGAACAAAAAATTTCTTTATTGAAAATCAATTTTAATCAAGTCCATATTGACCATTATTATCTATGACCTTTTGCCATTTTTCGGGTAGCTTCATAATTCCATCGGTGTAGAACTTCTGTGGTTTTTCGTCGAAAAACTTGGCCAAGTGATTTTCAGCGGCGCTTCGGTCGGCCAATTTTTTACTATCAAGAGAGTTTTGCAGAGACCGAAACAAATGGTAGTCAGACGGTGCAAGGTCCGGGCTATACGGTGAATGCATCAAAACTTCCCAACCAAGTTCCGTCAATTTGTTCCGAGTCATCAAAGATGTGTGTGGCCGCGCATTGAACACAATTGCCTTTGTGTTGGCCAATTCTGGTCGCTTTTTCTGGATTGCTTCGTTCAAACGGTCGAGTTGTGCACAGTACAGGACCGAATTGATGGTTTCGTCAGGTTGCAGCAGCTCATAATGGACGTACTGTGCACAGCTCGGTCCTGTACTGTGCACAACTCGACCGTTTGAACGATGCAATCCAGAAAAAGCGACCAGAATTGGCCAACGCAAAGGGAGTTGTGTTCCATCATGACAATGCGCGGCCACACACATCTTTGATGACTCGGAACAAATTGACGGAACTTGGTTGGGAAGTTTTGATACATCCACCGTATAGCCCAGACCTTGCACCGTCTGATTACCATTTGTTTCGGTCTCTGCAAAACTCTCTTGATAGTAAAAAATTGGCCGACCGAAGCACCGCTGAAAATCACTTGGCCAAGTTTTCGACGAAAAACCACAAAAGTTCTACACCAATGGAATTATGAAGCTACCCGAAAAATGGCAAAAGGTCATAGATAATAATGGTCAATATGGACTTGATTAAAATTGATTTTCAATAAAGAAATTTTTTGTTCAAAAATGTACCAAAAAACCGCGGAGACTTTTTATATGACCCAATACATTGCTCATTCAACGTAAATGCAGATATTGATGTTATTTTAAGTGAGAGGTGGCCGTGATAGATTAGATTCCGAACCTAACTACAGATAGCCACATCTAGTATAGCACTGAGTATAGTCTCAGGGTGGAAACTGACCGGGAATTTTATCTACTGGGAAAAAAACGTGGATTATGTGGGAATTATGCGTCTGGCCAGGATTATTTTTGTCATTCAGTTCCGACTTAGTTGGGTTCTCGGTTCTGCTCCTAGATGCTGGCCTCTGCAAGGAGTTCAGATTTTCGTCGCCAGAGGTCCTCAGTGGTTACAGAAGGGTCATCTTGTGTCTTATTCCGCAACCATGTACTCTGATAAACGCACGTGTGCATGTAACATAGTTCAAGATTATGTCAGACAGACACTAGTGAAAAAAGGAAATTCTCATTTCAGGATAAGTGGTTGTTAGATCCTGATCTCAGGGATTGGGTTAAAAGTATCCTAGGGGACATTCCCTAGGCAGATTGTGCTCTTGTCATGGGACAATTATATCTATTGGTAGGCTTTTTCGAGTCATATGCGGTGTGTGAAGCACTATATGAAGATAAAACCTATAAAGGAATTGTGAGATGACTGTTTTTCTATTAAAAGATACACGTAAAACAAGTGTAATTGCATCTGAACCTGTAACAGATCCGTGTTTATTAAAATCTGTTCCAATCCTGTCGTCAGTGCCAGATTCTTTACCGAATACAAGTTGTGATAATTGTTCAGTTATAGATGCAAGAGAAAAAATAGAGGAGTATAAAAAAATGATCAGTTTATCTTGAATGATAACGTTACAAAGGCTGAAATCATGTGGTTATTGATCCACAAAAGTACAAGAGCTATGGCAAAAGATGTGACTCATTTCAAGTTAGGATTTCCGGGTAGTGAAATTGCGTACAAGATGCAGCTGCAAAAGACTTAAGCTACTACTTTATGGCTTAACACAATTATTTTAAAGAAAAATTGACTGACGACTGGAATCGTTGGTCTTATTTTATTGTTGCTGTCGATGAATCATTGAATAAAGTATCGGAAAGTCAGCAGATAGACATTCATATTCGCTGCGTGAACAGGGAGAAAGAAAAAGGTGCTGCTAGGTATTGGACCTCCGCGTTCTTGCGTAATTCAACAGTAGCTGATCTCCTTCAAGCATTTGAAAAGTCAACTGAAGCCTTTGAAGATTAGAGATATTCTGCAGATTTCCATGGATGGCCCTAAAGTGAATCTAAAATTTCTAACGGATTTGAGGCGATGAGAGTAAGGCTACCATTCTATTGATGTCGCTTAACGAGCCATCGATATGCTTTCTTAGTTAAGAGTTTATGTTAAATCTGTTAAGAAACGAAATCTTCCATCTGATAGTTTAAAGATCGTTGAGGAGCACTGCAGTTATCCGTTACTTGGAGTTAAATTAGCTTCCTTCATAACCGTTGCATCGGATGTAGAACCATTCTTGAGAGAACTTCAATTCGCATTGGCCTTTAACACCGTTCTTGTACTAAAGTCTGAAATCTGTCATTTATGCAATCATGGGACGCTCTGTTAAACCATTAGCAGTTGAAATCTCAGTTGATTTGGAAAATAAATTAAAAGCTACTTTCAACACGATAAATTGATCATGGATTTTCAACGAAAGCAAATTTCGGAAATGTAAGGGGCTGACAGATTTGCAGATTCTTTAATTTAGAAAAAATTGCAAGTGCAGTTTGAAGAAATTCGTTACGCAAGTGATGTAGAGGACACAATTAAAATTTCAGCTTACCAAATCTTTAACATCTCTTAATCCTGCCATAGCTGTATTAGTATTAGTAAAGTAGGTTTGTTGTATGTATAATATTTAATTAATGATCAAAGGCCAATATGCATAATCCTAACTATTTATTAATATGCCAAGGAATCTGTACACATGTGATCATTACAATTCAAAATCGAGCCATTGTCAGGACACCGTAAGCATAATTAAGTATACATCATTCATATATCATTGTTATATCAACAAGCCGTACAGAAGGAGCAAATCAGCCATTTGGCGCTCTGCTGAGTACGTTAGTGGATCACAACTGACTTGATTGTACTTCTGTAGATAGAGTTGCATGGCAGTATAAAGAAGTTTGTTCCACACAGAGAGCTTGCGAAGAATGCCGCAAATTTGACAGGAAAAAGGATCGATTGGATCGTATGTGGATCAAATTGTTGCAGGAATCGAAGTGTGATGATTTAAAGCGTGTTACGAAGTTGAGTTCAGTAGTCTCTCATGGAAACACAGTAGTGGAAAGAGGATTCTCGATAAACAGTGAATGTGTTACGGATAATATGAGGGAAGAATAAGTTGTTGGTTGCAGAATCGTGTATGATACAGTCACTTCCTATTGTGAAATTGAAAAGTTAATAATTTCAAAAGGCCCTTATTCATGGAGCAAGAGACGCACATTCTCGCTATTTGGAGGCAGTAAGAGAGCAAAAGAAGTCGGAAGAGGTTTCTGCAGACGAAAAGATAAAGCGCAAGAAGAACGAAATTTTAATTTTTTAAAAAAAAAGTTTGAATCGAAGAAAGTAAGGCTAATGGAAGAGGTACGCAAACAAGCTGACATTATTGTTGAATTTCAGGTCGCGGCTATAAAATCCTAAGAAATGTAAACGAAGAATGTGAGCCGTGTAACTTGAAGGCAGTACCGAACAGGGTAGATAAATGTAAACAGATTTTATATTTTTAACATCTTCACAAGTTATTTTCTTTCTTGAATACATACGCAGGGGTGGATTTCAGCCCTGGCCCGGCCTCGCCTGTCCAGACAAGACCAATCCTTTTGTGGCCCGTTATACTGCTTCAAAATTTACCGCATCCAAGCAGTGGGCCAGTTGTGATAATTATTTGTTTTCATTAACTAAAAAATTGGTCGGCTAGAACTATAGGTAGTGAAATTTCTTCATTCTAAAGATCCCCTACCATGTTTCAGCAAACCGAGAATTTTGAGGGGGAAATCTTTGGAAAAACCGGGAATTTCAGATTGGCGTTTCTGCACGTATTGCATATACTGTAATTAGCTATTACCTACTCAACTGTCAAAACATACAATAGAGAGTCACTAGTTTACTTTATTTACTGGAGTAATAGCTGAAGTAAACCTATATATCCGATGCGAGAATAACTCAACATCGCAACGCTTAACATGGTAACAATGTTAACAAGGGACATGTTTTAGGTTCACCAATCAGTATATGTTGATGTAGACATTAAAAAATCCTCTTAACTAGATGCGTAACTCACAATTGGTATACTACTTATTCTTTTCTGGATTATATTATTATTGCTAAAACATTTCAATATACCTTAAGTCGAATTCTAGACATCCATACTAATTCTTCCATACTTGACAGTAGAAATCTCGCCAAACTTTCCTTTCCTTATCTAATTAATATTGTAAATCGTCCAAATTTGTCATCAATCCTAATTGCTTAACTATAATAGGACGTAATTAACTCACGATTCATTTCCCTAACAACAGCTTTAAACTTTCCCTATTCATTTAACTGGCCATACTGCAACACGCAATGAACCAGTTCCGTGTTGTCCAATTCACTTGGTACCTTTCAAGCACAACAGCTATATTTCTTGACGTGGACATGCTTCAAAACAACACCCTCACCACTTCCATTCGCTTAAACCAACCAACCAGTCATATTGTTATGCTAAGATGCTGACGATCTAGGCTTGGGCTTTGTCATCTTGCCACAGACTTTTACTGTAATGAGACTATTTGATAAACTAATCCTCTTATTCTCTCAGGTAGGTTCTTCTCGAGTTAAATATGACGTCACTTCAATCCTAGCGATTTAAGATGCCTACGTTGATGGACCGGGCTTTTGCACTGCGGTGAGGCTAAACTTGATTCTTGCAGTTCTTGGCGTAGAGGAAAAGTAATTTCCTCTAGTGAACTGCTTTAGCACTTCGAAATAAAAACTTGGTATATGAGTGAGCCGTGCGGCCTTATAGATGTACATAATAAAGGTTGTACAACAAGCTACAAGATGTACCCAGTTAGTCGTTTTACCTACCTAGGTACGTTATACAACTTGGTCATTCTAAATTTGCATAGTCAAACATAACTGAAAACTTTCGTAGATCATTTTCGGTGAATGTACATATTTATAAAATATCAGAATGTCAGTAAATCCGATTTCTGATTGTAAAACAAATTCACGATTACTTGATTAGAATAGAATTGTCATATTAAAAATCCTGACATCTATATCTGAAATTCATAATATTGAAATACAGCATAGCATGAAAACATCACGTGATGAACAATACAAAACATCATGTGACTTTTTACTAACTACTACAAACTCCGACGTGCTGATGAAACTAAATTTCTCACATTAAGTTTTTGTATCAGGTAATATGGTGTTTCAGTGGTAACATAATATTACGTACATTCACAAGTCACAAATCAACTATTGAAAACAGTAACAACGATAACATTAAATCAATAGTTATATCATCTAACAAATCTCGTGGAGAGAAAACTGACATTTTCTTACCTGCTGGTTTACAGCTAAGCCCCGGTTCACACTTGCGATGCGGCAGCCGTGCGGGCACCGCAATCAAGCTTATGGGCCATTGAAACAAATGGAGTGGTTCACACATACTGCGGGTGCGGGACGGTGCCGCAGACCTGCCGCATTGCCCATAGCGGTGCGGCGACCGTGCGGGGTCCGCAAGTGCCTTACGGGGCATTGCACAGCATTGGATGGTTCACACATGCGATGCGGCAGCCGTGCGGTTTGTCTCTTTCGGAATCTTGTTTTTCTTAATCTATTCTTTTTCTCTCAACTGTTCAATTATAAAAATGGAGATTCTTTATATTTTTTCTCTATTTTAAGTAGAGAATTATAAGCTAAATAATAACAATAATAAAATAAAGTCTGAACGAATTTATCAATAATTGAAGGTATTCATTTTTTTTTTGTTTACATTTGGAACCCACCTTTCCACCCCTACCTCTCCGCATCCTTTGCACAATTTCACTTCGCACGCCTGATGGGCACAACGAACTAAACGTGTTGTCCATGAAATTGGGGTAGGCCATCCCCAGGGTAGAGTCCCTGCCTCGACCCCAGACTCGGCGTTGATGCACGGAGTCTATAAGGACCTGTTTCCACAAAAGTTCCCCTAAAAAAAAAAAGTAAAGAAAAGGGGAGTAAGTTGGGGATATTTTTTGTGGCCCAGTTCCCGGATACAAACCTGGGCCCTGTTTCCGCGTTTGGGGGGGGGGATTTTTTTTTTCTTTTTTCTATTCAATCAAATTTATTACAAACTTGAGCTGAAAAACAAATACATAGTTATTTATACACTTATTGATAATAGTTTTATTTGTTTTTAATTGTTGCTTTATTTATGTTACTTTATATGTGTTTATGTCTCTATTTATATTTGTTTCCTTCCCACTTATACACATCTGTTTTCTTACATCGTTCATCATTCACATATCACACACACATCATACTCTATTTTAAAATTCTTAATATTAAGTTTATTATTTTAAATGGTAATTGGAGGTATAACTGGAAAACTTATTTTGTATTGAAAAATGATGTTTTACTTACTTGCTCTATGGCTTACGGAACTCGCAAGTTCATTGCCACAGTAGCAAGCGATCGCTACCGGGCTCTATCCTGGGCAAGATGAAGCCAGATTTCACTATAGACACTTATTTCTCCAAGATCCCTTCTAATATTGTCCTCCCAACGTCGTCTCCATCTTTCCAACGGTCTCTTTCCCTCCGGCTTTCCAATTAAGATGGAATATAGTCTGTTTTTTTTTCCATCCAAACTACATGGCCTGCCCATTTTAGTCGTCGCGATTTAATTATTCTTACAACATCAAGTGAGTCGTACACTCCGTGGAGTTCTTTATTATGCAGTCTCCTCCAGTCATCTCATCCCGTTTTGGCCCGTATATTTTTCTCGAGACCTTAATTTCAAACACCCGTAATTTATGTTCATCTGCTAAGGTCATACTCCAACTTTCGCAACCGTAAAGTATTACCTGCAGAATGACAGTTCTGTATATTTTCAATTTCAACTTCCTTGATATTAATCTCGAAAGAAAAAAAAAAATGATTAATCGGCCAGTACCTACAGGTTCTTCGATGTGTAGAGTTCGAGTCCTAAAGGGACATAAAAATTGTCAGCCTTTAAATAATAATCTAGGAAAAAATATGAACTTAAAGAAAATAAGGGTAGGAAACCAGGGTTGGCAAAAACTGCTCCCCCCCCAAGAAAAAAGTTTTTTGTTTAAAAACTTTGCTTTATTTATTTATATTACATATGGATGGACAGAAATAAGTTTGTTTCTCGTTAATGTTCTTATGCAGCAGCGAGGTTATGAAGGACAGGACCTACAGCTAAAGCTCAAAGTGGAATCCGAACCAGTACTCGATTTGCACCTGAGAGAGATTGTCCACCACCTGGACTCAAACCCGGGATCCCTTGATTACAAGGCAAAAATTATATTAAATTATCGAAGATGGTTTAATATGTGAAATCGTCACCATGAAGTTCACACTATTTGTGGCATTTTTGCTTTATTTATTTATTGGTTTAAACCAATTGATATTTTGAAGAAAAAACTGGTTTAAACCAGCCAACCCTGCAGCAAACCCCCTCCCCATATAAAATGTCACTCCCACCTACATGAGAATACCGTCAGAACTTGAAAATTTCCACACTTGTAGGTACAATATTCTCACTATATGGTAGTAAAATTCCAATGAAAATAATAATAATAATATGGATGGAATTGTCTACGAATTATCTTGCTCGTAAATGCACTGTAAAATACCATTTCTTAAAATTAATAAAGCAGTTTTTATTTTTGCACTGAGAAATAATTTTCGTACAAATGAAATATCAACATTATTTCATTTTAAATAAAGACATATCGGTTTGGAAATAGGACCACTGATCTTATTTTAAAACCAGCATGTTCTCAATTTGAATAAAAAGAGAAAGTTGAAATTTCATAGCTAAGAAAATTATTTGTACTATTGTACGAACGCGCGCATCCATTGCAATAGTTCTTTAACTGAGATTCGTCCTTGACACCGCAGTGTTCGCAGACAAACCGCAGCATGTGTGAACTGTATATGCGGCTCCCGCACAGTCGCCGCAAGGCTCCCGCACCGCATGTGTGAACTGGGGCTAATTCTCTCGTTTAGTAAACACTTATAAATAACTAAAATCGTGATATATTTCGCAACTCGGTGCGCTCGCATTCTCAAACGATGGGAAAAAATTAAAAGGATAGGTTATGTGGTAAGGAGTGAATGCTGTACTACTTTAAACGAGCAGTACAGCATTCCCAACTTACTCCTCACCACATAACCTATCCTTTTAATTTTTTCCCATCGTTTGAGAATGCAAGCGCACCACCGACTTGCGAAATATATCACGATTTTAGTTATTTGTAAGTGTTTACTAAACGAGAGAATTAGCTGTAAACCAGCAGGTAAGGCAATAATTATATATTTAGTTTCCTTTAGATTAGCTCACCTTACAACAGTGCACATTTACAATAAATTGGATTCAGCTGGTTAAAGTTTTGTAGCATTATATTAGGCAATGTTAGATGGGATTAGATTAGCGTAGATTGCATTAAGTAACGTAGATTACATAAGATTACATTAGGCCACATATTCTGACAATCGTTATTAACACAGCACCTTATATTGAGCAATAAATTAACTAAAATAGTGCACGGATTTAGTTTAGCCATCCACCCCTTTATCAAATCAGATCCGATATGCATCCTTGCATGTTAAACCCACGCACACTGTCAACACTAATCCGAATCCACAGCTCCCATTACTCGTCCTAAACTAACCAAGATCAGTGCATTTCCACTTCAGTCTGATTCTGATCCCAATACCAGATCAGTTTTCCCTCAAACTGGAATAAATTTTTCAGACCCCTCCGAATCTTAGAAACATGTTAGTCCACTTTAATCCTCCCTTTCAGTTACCTTCAGTTCCTGTCTACAAATATAAGAACGCTAAATGTAAAACTTGTTCCATCCTTATTACTTACCCAGCTTATCTCAATCAGCACAGCTGATAGCAACTTCACTTTATATCCCAAAGGAATCTGTCAAACTTCACTCCTAACCTACACAGTTCGTTGTGCATTCTATGTGGGAAAGCAAGTGGTTCCTTAAAGTTTCGTATCAGTAATCACCGTGTCTTTTCCGTCGTCAACAGACCCGATGCACAGTGTTCCGAAACGCGAAAAACGTGGACAAAAATTAAATTTGGAAGTACGCGCTAGAAGTACAAAAGAATTTCAGAAAGCATCTACTACAATCCATCTAGTGAAAGATAACAATGTTTGTACAACTATGCGCGGAATAGTGTAATTACAGGGTTGCCAAAGTAGAGAAACTTGTTTTTCGAAAAAAAAAAAGTCTGCATTCAGCAACTGATTTTCGAATATTCTTTTCCACATAAGAATGATCACTGAGGTAAGTGATTTATTTATTTATTATTGACAGGTTAAGGTATCGTGCACGTGACGTAAGTATAATCACCTATAGGTGTTACCTTTGATAATAAAAAAATGTGTAAGGCGCCATCGTTTTGGGACAAGTACAAAATGGTTTTAGTTTTTTAAAAAATGATACAAAAAGATACGAAACTTACACAGTATGGACATGAGATATTTGTAAGACTGACAGGAAAGTTTCATCGTCTAGATTTGTTACGTTTTGAAGTATGGTTGCAAGCACATCTCTCCTGTTTCTACGTGAGTGAATCATGCGCGCGAGAAGACATTTGATGCGTGACCTTGAAACAAGTAACGATTCGTAACTGTGAGGTGTAAGCCACAAGTCGTTCCATGTTGCAGCTGACAGGTATGTTGTGTGTGTACTTTAGTGGTATCGCGCAATAGAAAAGATAGAAGTTAAGTGTATCTCGTCGAGAACTGCATAATGAAATTAAGGAAAAGACGAGGAGACCCGTGCGCAGCAACAAGAATGTGTTGTGCAATATGTGAAGAACAAATTTGCGTTACATTTAGACAACGAAAGTACAAAAGCGCTCCACAGTGTAATTCAAATGCGTTTACACGTAAATATTCTGACTGGTTGCAACAAGAAATAGAGTTACCGTAAACAGACGTTCAGTTACCTCTAGTTCTAGTTCTTTGGAAACACTTGGACGTCCTTCGAAAGCATTTCACGAATTAATCGAGAGAAGTACGAGACGGAAAATTAAACATCTGAGAGAGGGTGTAAGTACCGCTGAACGGTCTTACGCCACAGTGATGAATTTAAGAACTGAAGGTGATTAAGTCAGTTAAGTTATTGAAAGAAGGGACAACACCACCACCTACAAGAAGTAAGAAGATTCATCAGTCATGGTTACAAAAAAGAAAAGAAACCACGAAAATGTCGGAAGAGAAAGCCTTTGTTTTTGTTTTTGGAGACAAACTTCTTAGTTGGAAATTCCAACCGGGAATAGCACAAGGGACTGCTCACACAAAATGGGGTGTATAACTACTTATCTAAGTGGGAGCCCAACTGGTATGTGTTTCAAAACTCGCTTGATCCTAACCAAACCGGTATCCTATAAATTTTATAGTTTTATCATTTTCTCAGGATCGAAACATAAGATAGCATCGGGTGAACTTATTCTCAGTGATGAAAGAAATTATGTTTATTATTTAACAATTCATTGTTTTCGAGGAAAAATATTCGTTGCACTATGTTTAATTGTTCTGTTTTGTTGCTCCTATTAAAAGATCTTAATTCAGAATTAAACTGTATTGCTTTACTAACTAGTAATTTATTTTCAGATCTGAAAACAAAACTTCTTCAAAACCAGCAAAAGATTCTGAAGAAATAGAGGAAAATATAGCGAAATTAAGGTAAGCAGTATTATTTTTCTTGTAAAATAAGTAAGAAATAATAAATACCCGGGGCCCATAACCCAGTGGTTAATATCACAAACTTCGAATCGGCACTTGGAAGGCACGTGGGATCGAACCATATTGTCAGTCATCCTGACGGAGGTTTTTTTTTTTTTTTCAAAGTTTTCCTCAGTTTCGGTAGGCGAGTGACGGGGCAATGGCCTCTAGTTTCTCATCCTTTTCCCCAGAAGTGTAAACGCCAAGGAACGTCGTTCCTCAGACGTAAGAAATTTGGGCCGTAGCTACTACAAAATCGAAGATCGGTGTAATATTTTTACCATGGAATGTTTTTTTTTTCTCTCTCTCTCTCTTGTGGATTCAACTTTCGGTATTTCTAACGATGATGAACAAAGTAATCAAAACAAAATAGCAATACTAAAACAATGTCCACTCTACTTTGTTAGTCTAACCCAATTGCGTGTAATCGTTGCAAGTGAATAATGTAACGCGATAAACTAGTCGTTAAATTGGATGAATAAAAAATAAGGTACCGGGTGACTTCTAAGAAGGAACAGAATTGTATGCACTATAATGATTACAAGTCATATCTGTGAATGGGTAAACAATTAAGAAGGTACTATAAAGTGACACAAAATTAATTACAGCAGTCATTACAACCGGACCGTCACCTACAGTGAAAAATGCAGCTTTGAACACAAACATTATTTTAAAAAATTGTTCTTCTAATTTCCATTGTTACCACATCAAAATCTAGTTGGATCAGAGGTTGGGATTCCTTCGAGCGTTTCCTCATTTGTAATGGTAGTATCTCGTCTTATTATTTCCATTTTTTGTGCTACATCAATGCATAGACGATTGAAAGACGACTCTCCTTCTGGTACCGTCACAACAAGAGGTTTACGGAATTAAGAAATGAGACTTGACTTCAAAACTGACAAAGTTGAAACGAGCAGTCCAAATAAGTAGCGTAAAGGAACTGCACAAATCGATATGTCCATTGACTAATGGAAGACAAAACAGGGTTGAAAAATCACGATTAAAAAAAAAAAAAAAATTTCGTTGATTTTTTTTTAAAAATTTTTTACATAAATCATCTTTTTATTTAAATAACTTGCGGCCCTGAAAAAGCTACTAAGTCACCTTTTCTTTTTCAAATACCTTGACCAGTAAAAACTTAAATAAAATTCACTAATATGTGCTGTTCGCTGCGGAAGATAGCCATAGAAAATAGGCAATTACAAAAACTTGTAATAATTTTGAAAAGGAAGGAAGACATGGCGTTACTTACTTATGGTATATTTTACAAAGGAAAGTTAACATCTATGAAACTTCTACGTTACTTTCGTCGATACACGATGAATGGTTTCAGAGGGACACCGCACGCCGCAGTTAACTTCGAAAAAAGAAACAATTTGTAATGTTTCTTCTAAACTGACATCTCTCTCTTCCTTTCTTCCGAAGCAATTGCATATTTTATAATCTCAATTGACTTTTTTCTCCAGGCTGCACCTTCCTAATAAAATATTCTAGGATTTAAGTTTACTAAGATAAATTTTAGTTCATTTCACTTAGTTTTCAGTCATCAAAATTGCACTATCACTTTGGGAACACCCCATGACGAAATTCCATAAAGTATGAGTTATTTTGTAGGTGTGGTCGTTCAGTGATAAAGCGCTCGCATCTGGACCGTGGGGGCACGATTCGATACCAGATTGTGCCATGTGGCACAGTGTTCTCTCGTTTCCTCCCACTTTCTTTATTCCACAAAACCTGCCATCAAAACTTTGGACTCCCATTGAGTATAAATTGCTTTTGAGCAATTTGTGAAGAAATCAATAATTTAATACAAATACACAAAGTAGGTAATGTTACGAAACAACAATTTTTGTTTTGTACACAAAAACTGGATTTTCTGTCATGGTTTAAATCATTTTGATTTAAATCAATCTACCCTCAGACAAAACTATTTGACAAAAGAGCATACTGCGCAAAGAGTTTGTGATCCTCAGTAAAACTCTTTCTTAGTGTTTTAACCTTCGTGCCAACATGTAGAACATAAAAAAAAGGTTTTTTTTTATTATTATTATTATTTCGAATAACTCCTATGGTCGGGAAAGCGTTTTCTAGTGAATAATCGTAACTCCAGTTTAACCCTATTCAAATTAAATCTCAACAATTAAATCCGACAAGGACCTTGAAAGCTTTAAATGAGTCAGTTTCGAAACATGATTAGTTCTCTTGATTTTCGTAACTTTTAAAGGCATCCTACGAGATTTTGGCGGACCTAGGATGTCTTCTATGGACCATTTACTAACAGAACTCAATAAACGCTTCTGTCGTTGAGACAGATTATTTTAGCCTTTCGTAGAATGATCCATTGTGGAATAGACCGTTACCACTCTAGGTCTACATTGCACCGAAGGAACCTCACACTTTGGAGGTTTCTTGTAGCGGGTTTTACTTCCAAGGCGATGACCCCCTTCCTGCTATTCCCCTCAGAGCAATACTATCGACCCAGTCACTAGATGCAGCCGACTGCACCGGTGAGAAGGCGTCCTGAGTTGTCAGTGAGGAATATACCTCGTAACTCCTTCGGTGATCTACCACAGGGGTAGGGCATCACGGAAGCCAGAAAGTACTCTCGCTCACAGCTCAGGACATCTGTTCGGAACGGAGAGTTTCAAACATTAAAAATATTTCTTAGTAACGGCAATTGCCCTATTAAATAATTTTAAATAAACAGTTGAAAGATTCACAAAATAACATTACCTTCTAAATCAATTCTTAAAAAGAACTACAAAGCTAATCCCCGGTACGGTGTATTCAGTGTTTCTGAACCTCTTGGAGGTTAGATTTTGTTGAACAGTTTCATGGACTACTTGATGAAATAATATTTTTACAGAAAAAAAGGTGGGGCGTAGATCGCAATCATGATGAACTTTGAATTTAATTTTTAAGTCCTTTAGGCAACTTTGGTTTAGGCCGGGCCATTATGTGTTTCTTATCAATTGGCAATGTAGACAATAACACAAAATTATGGGAAGTCATTTTTTGGTTTCCTCTGTACACATGGCGCGAATAACCATTTGTTTTATACGCTTCTCAATCCGTGGGCTATAAGGTTTCAAACGAATAATGAACAATTTCGGAACAATAATTATGTAGACCCTACAAGAACCGCTGAAAGAAAATTGTTTATTTTGCATCGATTGTTAGTTTCTGCTAAAAATCCATCGGTTGTGTAAAGGTAAACGGTATTCAGAAAATCAGAATCACGAAATTTATTCATTTTGTATAGAATGGAATCGTTTGTAAGCCATACTCGCTTAAAACAGGCTCATGGAGACCCTGTATTAAACACCACCGCTTTAAAGAATTAAGTCCATTGACAAACACTTTCTTATGGGAAGGGAAGAGGAAGATAGCGTCTAAGGTCCTTTGTCTAGGTATCATACCAGCATTCATCAGGTGAAGATAAGGGAAACTGAAAAATTCCAGTTAGTATGATCGGCAACAGGGTTTGAATCTACGTGCTCTCCCAGTGATGCTCCAGAGTGTGTGTGTGTTCTCTCTCATAATCATAATTAGCCCCTTTCGTTAAAAAGAAAAACAACCAGTCGTGCTTTGTTTGAATTGATAAAAGTCAATAATGTTTTAAGGAAGAATGACGATTCGTTTTGCGTACAAGTTCACGAAAAATTTGAAATACTCCTGATGAAGATACCACTCAGAGACAAGCTTTGTTCATATATATTAATTTTCAGTAGCACTAAATTAATACCCGCGAGCAACATGACCAGTACTAAAATATTTTCCTTCATACAGTTCAGAGTCGGCCATGTTCTTAGCCACAGGGCGTTGCAGAGGTAATCTCCATTATCAGTGCCACATAATAGCCAACTTAGAACAAGATGCTATACAAAGCTATTTTCATCAAAATCAGGAGCAAGAGGAGGGCCGCCTCCTTCCTTCTTTTATTTTTTGTATTTATATATAAGCATACATACCGGTATTATTTCTTTAAGAAATGACAGTATAAAGATAAAAATAAATAGACGAACTGGTTTATCATACCTGCGTGTAAAGTCCCATTTCGAGCGCTGATGTCAGTTGTCTAGCATTCGGAAAACGCTGTGAAATATAATCAGCGATTTCGAGATATTAGACACTTTGTGAGTGATACATTCTGAAATATTATGTCATCATTTACTTAAAGCGTTATTACTTATCAATGGGCAAGATCTCGAGATCGCTGTCCATTGTATTTCATAGTAATTTTTAAGTACTAGTGCGCTATGTTGTAAATTTTTTGAAAGTGTTTTTAAATTTTGAAATATTATGCAAAATATTAACAAAACGTGTGTGAAGAGACTTTCTTTAATAACATGTGCGTTTTTAAGGTGCTGTGACAGCCCTAAAATGGAATTTTGGTGTTTAGAATTGCGAGTGTGTTCTTTAAGCGTGATCAGAAGGTTACGTTTGGTTTGGCTTATATACACCGAGTGTAATTTTCGCAACCGTTATTGAATACACACCACTGTCTAGTCCTTAAAAGAAAAATTAACTTGAATACAGTTTTTTTTTCTTCTGAAATAAGACAGTTTATTGTTCTATTGGCAACACTTTCGAAAACTGTACTGTTCAAATTGTCGTTTCATCGCCTGCATTCTCATCAAATCTTTTATAAATGCTTTGGGGTCAGCATTTTCCCTTTTATTTTAACCATCTGATGATGATGTAGACAACTCGAGCTACTAAATCGATAACACACTTTTTTTTTTTTTTTTTTTTTTCTGGGACGATCTGGGAAAGTAATTCTTCTTCACGTGCATTGGATTTTGATCACCTGAAAATAGTTTGTATTTCATTCGTAAGGAAACAAAACACAATATTTCCATTGTAGACTAATAGTAATGGGGTTGTCTGATTCTAAATTTTCGAACAGATATTTTCCCAGTAACTTAACAGATATTACTGGGAAATTTCTCTGAAAGTAGTAATTGTGGAGCTTATTATCAAAACGTCCCTTGTCCACAAAAGTGTAAAATTGAGATATTGGCATGATTTAGTTCATTTCATTAATTTCTAGTATATTAGCAAGGTTTAATGAATCCAAAACGCCTTTAAAATCATTTAATTATCAAAAGAAATAAGCGTATAAAAACAGTAATTAACAGTAAAAATTGAATATATTTTATCTTTCTCAATTCTTTTTTTTACAAAAATGGAAAATCTTTGTAAACTAAAACTTTGAGTACTATTTCTAAGATATTCATGGTAGCAAATTTCCCCTAACATTGAAAAATAAGAAGTGTATTACAAGTGGTTTTTCTTGATGTCCCAACGTTTATGGCTTTTGGACAAGAGACATTTTGCCGGCCGGGTGGTCGAGCGGTCTGCGGCGGTAGGTTATCGACTCAACGGTCCCGGGTTCGAGTCACGGCAGGGGCATGGGTGTGGATTTTAACACTTAACAGCTAAAGGCAAATCGTGACGGGCCGAAGTCCTAAGTTACTAAACTGGCCCATATAAAACTAAAGTTTACCAAAGTTTTACAAGAGACGTTTTGATAATAAGCTACACAGTTGCAAAGTACACTTGCCACTACTTTACTGCAGAGAATTACATATTGCTAGACTGGTAACAGATTAATGTTGTATTTTCTTTATATATATATATTATTTATTGTTTTTAAAATTGACTGGGTAAATAACGGAATAGAATTGAAACCTCAGTGACCTGAATTAAATACACTATTTGTCAAAGACTAAGTAAAAACATCATTCAGCAAGCTGTTTCGGAAATAACTTCTTGTAATTGATTTATATATTTATCCAACGATCGTTTTTCCAACGTCTTCAAGATCAGTATGTCTAAAATATTGTCCCTGAGGTATATGTAGGTGATTAGCTGAACAAAACTGTTATGATTTAATTAAAGGACTTGAACACAATATTTTCAATTTCAGTCGCGAAAACCTAAAACATTTTGTAGCCACCATTATAATTTATTTTGAAATCTTTGTTTCAGTAAACACACTGCTCGGCGTAAACTGCTAGTGAGGTTGCCTTCCCTCTTTTTATTATTTATTATTAATATTAGAATTTGTTCTGAGATATTTGCATTCACCTATTACGAATATTTGTATGTATATATGCAGATCAACGTTACTAGAGATATAAATTGATTATTGAAAATCACCAGTAGCGATCCCGAAGATGCCCCAGTTTGAAGATTTCTGTGTTCTCTTTCCCGGAGCTATCAGAAAGATACTTAAAGCCATCCTGTGATCAAGTATTTTAATCTTCTGATTGAAAAATAACAGAATGAGATTTGAATGATACAAGGTAACCAAAAAAAGTTATTGTCGTTTTTGTTGGTCAGAAACACAAAAGTGTGCAGACAATGTTACTTACAGTTAGTCCTCAAAGTAATCCCCGTCAGTACGGCATCCCTGGTCCCCCGCGCCACATGCGGCCTGGCATTGTCGGAAGATCTGCGATTTACCATTGCTAGCTCATTCTACTGCAGTGCCTGTTTCACATGTTCCAACTGCTGTGACTGTAGGTCCGTAGTGATTGTTTGGCCCGGAGGTAGCAACCCGGTAGACTTGTGTGAGGCCAGAGTACCGCGGTGAAAACCAATGCCTGGCACGTTGCGGTACCAAAAAAGTAAAGACAAAGAGGATGTTATTCGTTGGTCCTTGATGGCTTCCGACAGCGTGTGGGGTACCCACTTGCTCAACTCTTAATGCGTTCCCTGTGCTGTGCAGGTGAAGTCTGTTATATCAGAAACCTAGAAGCGTTCGGCAAGCTCAATGCACATTTGGCTGCTATCCTGCTTTATGGCCCCCTTCAGAGCCTCGTCATCAAGGGCCTGTAGGTGCCCACTGCAGGGCTCGTCACATGGACAGATATTCCGACCTGAATTTCTGGAACCAGTGCCTCGCGGTGCTTTCATTGAAAGCATTATCCCGAAATACTTGACGTACTCGTCAAGTTGATTCTGACAAGCTCACCTTAAAGTCATAACATAAAGCAGACAACCCCGAACGAGTTACTTTGGCACCTCCATTTGTCTTCGTCAGTACTCCAACTATGGCTGCTATGAGTGCGCAAAGCGCCTGTCTTGATCACGATCAGTGTTCCCACTCGCACCCGGATCGCTTTTTCCAGCATTTGAGGCACTTATTTCCATATCAGTGATTACGTCTCCCCATGCGACGTTAAAAATAGCAAAAACAGTTTTGCTTACCTTGTATATGTATGCAGTTCAGGTAATTATTAAATCTCCCTTGCCAGTGCATTAACAGACTCATGAAATGAAAAAGTCAACTGGAACTCGATCCCTTCGACAATTACATCCGATTTCTTACACCAATTCGAAATCACATTTTCAACACTGAAATAACATATTACACACTTAAAAGAAATAATTACACATTCATAAAAAAATATTAATAGTCCCGTATTACGATCCTTTGTGCATTAAAAACCATTTAAGCTTCAATTTTAATTTATAGTACTTGTCAAGAAATATTAAAACGTTGTAAAATTGCATCGTTTCTTTAAAAAAAGTATGCATATAGATGTGCGCATTTCAATACACTTCTTATTAAAAGCTTGCACCCTTGTTGTTTTCTTCTCTTCAAATCCATAGCTGAAGCCTTAGTTTAAAAAATCCATTGTTCTATAGTTCATGTGATAGGGCTGATGTTTTACGCATATACGAGATTTTTGCGTATACTCTTCTGTAAAAACACGAAATTTCCTCTTATTTTTCTTTTCTGGAGTAAGAACCCATAACATATTTCACTTCCATCACAGGCCCTATAGTATTGAAGTTATGAGTGAGAACCTATTATTAAGATGGAGATGAATTTACACCTTTTAACAATTTTCGAGAATTCGTCGTTTTAATGCAGCTGTTTTTCTGCCAGTTCTTTGTATTAACTTGATGCCTCTCATGTTCTATTTTCTACAGGATAGATGCTCAGAAGCCACCACGAATTGGTAGTCCTCGAGTAGCTTTGAAAAGAGTTGACTCCGGAAGTGTAAGGTAAAGTTAATTTGTAGTATTTAACAATTTTTGCAGCGTATTGCAGACTATGGTACGCGTACCGGCTCCGGTATGTGTTATAAGATTAATAAAAGTAAACGATTTTTTTTTCTTGAATCCACGACAGGTCCTTTAACAAACAATAGTAAATTTTAAGTAAGAGTCGTGTTTTTCGCAATAAAACGAAAAAGTTCAAAATATACTATACTTTTTTTTATGATGTTTCTCGATGTCGGCAGTAAGAAACTGGTTTATTTATAACCTGGCAAAGTGCGAAATGATCCTCAGAAACTTGAACTTTATATCATAGTGCGATTAAAACGAAATTCTGTCTTTGTGAAAGAAATATATATCCATGTAATAAAATAGTAACACTCGAACACGAGAAAGAATTTCAGCTACAGCGTACAAGGTAATTGCGTTGTCACGAGCTCAGACCTGGTCGGAGTACATTAATTCAGTGCTTAGGAGCCGAGTTAAGCCAAAGCTGGTTTTTGTTCTTAGAAAGCGGCAAGCTCTTTCTGTGATGCATTTATCAAGAGTAATAAAACCTTGCTTCAAAACAGTCTCAGCCTTGCGCTTCATCGGGCGCCGCCGTGTTATGACGTATATCAATCTGCCGACTACTTGTCACTAACATACAGATGGTATTTTATTTGTTAGCATTGTTAACAGGAGATAGCAAAAATGTATCGAAAGAAATAGTATACGTGTTGAATAGCGTTTCTGTATGCCTTAACACGTCATTTAGTTCGTTTTATTTACTTAAAATTGATTTTTACTTTTAATATTTTTTAAAGATATTGATATATTTTGGTAGCTTCAACACTAATTTATAGCAGCACTGTTATCATGATTAAATCATAAGATATCTTCTAATAATGCTCTTCAGAGATCTTATATTTAAAAATAATTACCTATTTTTACTGTAAAAGAATGTGGGTTTTTACATCCGACATTCATATACTTTTAATGAATGCCAGTGAAGCATTTTTCAAGAACTTAAAAGCACATAAATTAATAGTGCTCGTTACTGCCATCTGTTAACAATTTAACGTACTACTTGTAGCCCGTAAATATATTGAATAGTTTTAATATATTATTGTAAATAATAATAATAAAACCATTTAAGAAACAAAAATGTAAATTGAAACTATTACATTGAAGTTACTCTTGAGTTTCGTGAAGTAAAATAAAACACGGCCTTTGATAGGATTCGAACAGCCTTAGGTGAAAGTATAAAAAGTTAAAAGTTGCATGCGCTAACTAACAGCGCCAAATTGTCAAGACATGAAAAGTAACACAAACCAGCGATAAGAAGAGCACTGCAAGTTAAGACTGACTCCTATCATTGTTTCGAGAATTTTCTGTTATTAAAAACATGTTTTGGTGTTTAAACTTATTGAAGTGCGTTCTGCAGATTTGTACATTAATTATTTCGTTAAGTGATATGTGAATGTTCATTCTCTTTTTTGTTTTTTCGTCTTCATACTTCTGAATAAAGAACTTAACATAGGGAGAATCATATAGCTACGAAAATAGTACGGATTGATTACATCAAACCAATCAGAAGATGATTTTCGTTGTATGACGTAGGAGATGAATTCCCAGTATTTCATGCTATATTTCTACGTAACGGAAAACCGTAGCGCTGAAATTTCAAAAACATTATATATTGTTTAATATGATGTACACAAACAAATTGTAAAATATATAAGGACGGGGAAAGCGGAAATGCCCATTGTGTAATACAATCCACAATACCCAACTAAAAGCCAACACAGGGTTTCCACTCACCTGGAATAATCAGGGAATTTCACTAAAATGTCTGAAAACCTGGAGAAGTCAGGGAATTTGATAGCTTATTGTTTGAAGTTCATTTAGCTATAGCATTTAATGTTAGATCGTTTTTTAAATTACTTGGGGGCTGTGCCAACCATGAAGCAATTAAGGATTAGAATACAGTGAAATATTTTGATGTATCTTTATTTTCATGCAACTATGATCTTTATTTTCCCATGGAATTATAATATATATACAAAATGGGGTACCTGGAAATTTCTGAGTAGTGACCTGGAAAACCTGGAAAAGTCAGGTAATTTGATCTTGGCAAATGAGTGGGAACTCTGCAACAGTCACTACGTATCTTAGTATCTAGCAACTCAGTATTTTTAAATTGACACAGGAATCCAGAATGTAATGTAAGCATTATTATTTATTTCTGCTTCCCTTTTTTCTGTCTTTACGTTCTGTATTTTGACAAAATCGAAACGCTAAGACCGTGTGAACAATGTTTTAGTGTTACCTTCCATTAAAGACACGAAGACTACAAGATAACTAAATTTTTGGTTCATCTCTTTGCGGATATTGACTGATTTTAAATCCCGAAAGTAAGATGATGTGCACAATAGCATGGTTATCTGGTCTACGTATATTCTCCCTTTGATACTGGAAATTTCCAAATGGAATTCAATGAATAGTAGACAAGACAGTTGAGTCGAGGTGAAATAATAAAGAACTGTTCAATAAAGTTTTCAACTGTTTTTCCATGATTCGCCAACATGTTTTAGTAATGTAACATAGGAAACGTAGTTTAGTAACAAAGTTCTCTTGTATTTAGAGATTTTTGTATTTACTTCATATGTTGCAGTTACTTGTTGTGTTATTCGCATTTGAATTTGTACTGTGGTCGATCTCCAGAACTTGCCCGTCGCCATTTTCCCAATACACGGCAAAACACGAAGGATGGTACCTGTAAAAACGACAGAATGTGTTAAGTTACACACAATTCCACTCCAGAGTGATTCTTAAATCACTTAATTTTTTTTATCAGTCAAAGTACTTGGTGCTAGGAAGCAGCCTGCAATTTGGTCAGAGAATTGACACTTTTCCTAGCGCTAAGTAAGTACTGTACTTCAATTTTTAATATATAAGGTAGAGGAGCAGTTACTTACATATCTGAAGCCACAGACAGGCGTACAGGAACTTCGCATACAAATGAAAAGATAGCAACATTTAGCCGAAGACATGTTCACTTAAAAGGAATGGAAACGAACAGAGAGATGTGGTGGTAAGAAGCGTCCATGTTGCTAACTGAAACGAGGTCGTGGAGGCGGGAAAATGAGTAATGGGGCCGGTAAAAAAAAAAAAAATGGGAAAGGAAGTGTGGAAGTAACTAGAAGTTCGTGAGAGTTTCCTAAAGGAATAAGAGATTAAAGAATCAGTATAGGAGGGACTAATAATAATAATAATAATAAAATAAAAGATGAAGGGAAATAATAAAAAGAAAATCGAAAATGAAGAGAAAAAAAATATTAGAAACGAAAGGAAGGAAGATGGAAGCACTAAAAAGAACTGGGGTACAGGGAAATACATGCAGTTAAGGTGGAATTTGTGGTTGGCGGAGAGGATAGAGATGTACGTCTTTTCATAATTGTGAAAGGTGAACCAGAATTAAGAATTTTTATGATGCTGACACGGAAAGTTTCTTCAAAGGTGTGGCTGTTATGTGAAGTGTGTTTTGTTAATGAAAGATTAGAGGAGTAACGATGGTTGTTGATGCGGATGGTTAGAAGTTTTTGGGTTCCTGCAACGTACAAGACAGAACATAGGTTACAAGTGTCTGGAAAAGAATTATTTATTTATAGAGACATGTATATGAATTGCATAGCTACATTCAGTTGAACTTTTGTATATCGTATGTTGTTTACGCATCACCGTCTTTAGCAAGAAACATGCATAGACATTATTAAGGCGGAAGAAGCAGACTCATGTATAAAAACACATAACTTATATGTAATACTTGTTATTATATAACTACACGATCATGTAACATAATTGTGTCAGTAGCGCAAGAAACTCTTCCGGGCTGTTTGGTTGGAAAATAAGATCACTTCCCCTGGAATCTTGCTGACCCATGTAGTTTCCAAGCTCCTTCATTTCCCTAAAAGGGGAAAACTGCTTTGATATTATAGAAGAAGGACAGTGGAACGAGAGAACATTCAAGTGACACCTTCGAGCAAGAACACTGGTACGTTCCACAGTACAGAAGCAGTCGATCATATATTTTGGAACAGGCTGACGAGGGTCAGCTGCCTTATAGACGTCAATCATACAGTCCGGTGAGTGTTCATGGCGCTACGTAATGTAATATTCTTTCAGAATGAAACTAAACCTTGTTTCTGAAGTCCATTGCCTATTTTACTTAACTAGCTACATCCAAATCCTAGTGCCTAGTCGCACGAAATCATACTTGGTGGAGATCTGAGTTGGGTCAACAGACCCAAACTTTCTAAAACTTCTCTATAGAACGTGGCAATGTTGCAGCAACTACTTTTATCTTTTTCATATTTCATATTAGTCTTTACCTCTATTGAACATTGACTAGAATGGATATCTACCAGACATGTTATGTATAGTAGCAATTACTGCAAGTAACTTAAAAAGAAAAGAAAAAAAACTTCACAAGCATTTCTGTTTCTAAAAAGCAACTCAAGCTATACAGCAGATATTTTATATACATTGTGCTGGTATTTCAAGCAAGAAAATATACAGGCATTGAAACACTAAGCTATTTTACTGAATCATCGAAATAAGCTACGGACAAGGTTCAGTCCGCATTTCTTTTATTTTTTTCTCTCAAGAGTTGGACATATGGCTTCAATAACCACTTTTCTGTTGTTCTTTTCTTCTCTCTTTTTCGCCCTATACTTTTTTCTTCTTCTCTAAGTAGGTTAAGAATTTGTTTACATATTCAGTTTGAGATCAAAATAGTATGTAAGACAAAGTGAATAGGTAAATGTATGTTAGTATTATAAGGTTATAAGTGTATATATTTATATATATATATATATATATATATATATATATATATATATATATATATATATATATATATATATAATTAATGACCTGGAAAAAGTAGGGAAATGGACCTGAAAAAAGTTGGCAAAAAAACTAGGATTTGAAAATGGACATGCAGTAGACACCCTGATTACGAATGCAAGTTTTGATACTTATTGATTAATGATTTGTCTTCACGGAAGGGTCAATCAACAGGAAGACTTGAAATGAGCATTTCATTCGCACGCTATCCTGTCTCCACTGGCGTTTTGTCCAAACAAACCGTTCCGTTAATTTTTTTGTGTTGATTCGGCGGCTGAAATCATTCACTAAAACTAGTATTGCAGATTCGACCTGAAGTAATTTATTTCTGTCCAGTGTGTTAGGTTTTTGAATTTAGTTTGTAAGGCCTTTAGGCAAAGGCCGAACCCCGAGAAAACCTACTGCATATGGTGTTTGTCCACCACTAAGCCCGCATGGGACGAGCAGGGATCGAACTGACGACCCCAAGCACCTGATGTGAGCGCTCTACCATTGAGCCACCGCGGCCTCTGTTAGGTTTTTGGTACAGGTAAGATGTTGGTTGAAAGCCTCACAACCACGTCAGGGTCTCTTACCTTCTGTGAGGGCCTCTAGTGTTTTTAAAGTTGGTAGAGGGACACAAGATCGTTTGTACCGTACGATCTTACGCCGGAGAACCAACTCACACATCATTTGGTCGACTGTGTGTACGCGAGTGGTGTTATCGAATATGTGTGTCTTGTGTTTTCTCGTTCCTGTGGAAGTTAACAGATGCTTCACTAAACCTGACTTGGCAAACCTCTTGCTATTTCTGGGACCATTATAGCGAGACGCTTGCCGGGTACTCCTTAGCAAATCATTTGTTAAATTCCGGGATACCGAGAATTTGTCCCGTCGCAATTACCGACAAATGGCTCGCCGAAACTGACCTGGCAAATACCTTACTATTTCTGAAGCCATGATAGTGAGATCCTTGCCGGGTACTCTTCAGCAAGCCATTTGTTTATTTACTTGTGTCGGACGCACGAGAATGTTTGTGAGTGTAGATATTTTTCGAATATTGAAGAAAAAATGTAGTCATGGATTTAGTGATAATAAAAGAGTATTGTTAATAAAATATAACCTTTGTTGTACTTCGTTGCATGGTTAGTACATTGACACTTGACATCGCTAATTGTACAGCACAACAATGCAATTTCCTTGAACTGAAAATTCTTACTTTTTATAGCGTCAATATGTTAAATGGCGAAAACGAGAGACATCGTTTATATTAGCTAAGTCGTGATCTTTATGTAGACAGAGTTCAGAAGAATATATTATGGTCTAAACTAGGCGTGGCCAATTTCTTTCTATAAGAAAGCCAATATATGATGAGTGGTCGTGTCACGGACCGTCGTCAAAAATAATGAATATAACTAGGATATCAATCAGTCTTTGGTCGATTTTATAACACACACAATTTAATGTAGCTTTTATCTCTCCGCGGGCCACAAAATAACATGTCGCCCGCGGATCAGCTGTTGCCTGCTCTAAAGCGTTCAAGGGTTAGTGTTCGGATATACCTAACATCCAGTGTGGTTATCTCAGTTTGGACAAATTTCTGACGGTCATTGGAACTGAACTCTGTGATATCATGACTTAGTCTGTCCATACAAGCATGTTGTCGGAGGTTGGAAACCATTTTTTTTCTCTAACCTATCCAGAGTTTACAGGTTCAAGGTAATTAATTATTATCACTTTCTAAATGGAAGTTTTAATTAATCACAACAGTACCATCTTCTCTGTTCCATCCAAACTGCGGTTAAAAAAAAAAAAAAAAATTCTTTTTGTTTGTTTAGGCACAGTAAGGGAAGTTACAAAGTTTACACGTTTTAATAACCTGCTTAACCACACTGACTATAGCTATTTGTAATGAAACACAGTATCTTTTGTTTATCAAACATATTATTTCATTATTTGACTATTTTTCAACACTTCCGCGTTTAGTCTTTGTAATCTACAAAAGCTGAGCCAGATAATCAATTAACCTAAAATTGCAAATTATGGCTTCAAAGTAGTTTTTAAGCAATAAGAAGACTCAGTTTACATTGTTTTCGAAATTGAATGAAATCAGTCAGCTGTTGAGGTTCTGTGTTACATTCGTTTCGACTCCTGTGATTTGAAGTTTCGAAAATATTGTACTATTTCTGAAATTAAAAAAAAAAATATACAAAAGAAGTACAAGTGTAATATCTGCTACAAATCCAGTTTATATTTGTAATATATTTTCACGTTTATTTGAAGTTACTACCTTGTGAGAACTATTCATTTACGTTTATTGCTTGTACTTTAGCTTCAGTCGGGTGTACTTTCTATGAACGGAATCCTATCTACTGACCTGGAAAACCTGGATTTTTTAAAGTTATTTTTTAACTTAAATTTTCACTTTATTAATGTCCACTCTGTAAACGTTTAGAAGAAAGAACCTTTATTGAATTGGTAATTTTAAGGTAATAGAATGAGGCACTTAAAGTAATTAATTTTTATAAGAAGCTCCTAAGGGACTTTCAGATTTATTGTGATTACGGGTGTAGGGACCCGAGCTGATATCAACCATTTTCTTTCTGATGTAAGCTCTGTTTTTCTCCTCATTTCATTTTTCTCTTATCCTCTACTATAATCGTGCATGTCCTTTTTTTCTAATTGGGTAATATGGTTATGCGCTTTGGTTCTTATGGTTAACTAACTTTTGAAATTGCGTTAATTTCAGTATATATTTTGTCAAGTATTTGAATTCAAATAGTCATTTTAATCTCTCAGGGGACCCAATTACAACTATTTTGACTCACCTTAAAGTAATTTTATTTTCATGTCTTCTTAAGTAGTTGCTTCAGTAAGAAATGGGGTAGGCCTTTCGGAGATGCTCTCGTTCAGTTTTCAGGCCGTCGCTAAGATGTAATTTAAGTATGTGTAGCTTTTTGTGAGATGAGATTGTATGTGAACTAGTGTAAATACTACGACCAGCTAATTTACTGAGCTACACGTTTCTTAGGTTTCCACTTATTTATCTTACATTACCCCATTTCGATGTGTTAAAATACTCGAACAGGAATTTGTTGTAAATTTGGCCTAAATACATTTTACCTACACATGACATATATTCGACTCCAATTCTTCCCATATTGCCCCAGCTACTAAAGCTACTTCCTGTTTGTTTGTTTGTTTGTTTTCTACAAATCTTTGGTGTCTAGCATCAGTGACCGCGAAGTAATTTTAAAATAATGGATTTTACAATTGGACTCAAGTGTTTCGGTTAATAAATAATACACATTTTCCCACATACATGCATAGACATCACAATACACAATCTAATCTCACAAAAACTAGTCGCACTAAAATTATATGTCTACGACGCCCTAAAGACGGAGCGAGAGCCGCTCCGAAGGGCCTAGCCATTTCTTATTGAAGTAACTGGAGGACGATATTTAAAACCTTGCTGTAAGGTGAGTCATGTTAGTTGGAGGTTAAATTCAGTTGATTTTATTTATCTTGTTTAGGCAACTTGGTCGGGTAATTGATATAATAAAAATGTTTCGTTTGTTTGCAAGAAAATTTATAAATTAATGCATTTGTATAAATAAAATAATTGGCCATTCCCCATTTAAAAGGAATGTGCAGTAAAATGTGTTTCGAATTCAGGTTTTACATGCACATGTTTTTAAAGAGTATTGGTTGTTAGTTCACTAAAATTTTGGATCCAATGGATCTGAACTAATATTTCCATTGAAACTTTATTTTAAACTATGAATTCAAACATAGTTATTATACATTTAGGTTGTATATACTATTTGGTTGGTTGTTGCTGTATAATTTTCTCGACAGCCTTCTGGTAGGGAATATTCTACTTTATTTTCTTGTTTGAAATCTATCGAAAACGTGCATATTTTTTCATTCTCTATAATGACTTATTTTTTTATAAATTAATGACCTAGAAATAGAGCCAAAACAGACCTGGAAAACTTGGAATTTCAAAATTAACATTTAGTAGACACCCTGCTTTACCCCGAAGGAGTTCTTGTACTGATGTAAATATACAACATTTTATACTTTCATTAATTGTTTTTGGTAGATATTCTGCTTCACAAGAGCAAGTAGAAGCTGTTCAGGAAGACCAATCTACTCCAGGAATAACTACAAGAAAGGCAAAACAGGCCCCACCCGTTGTTAAGACTACGCGACAGAGAAGATCACAGAGGTAAGTTTTGCTACTGGTGGTATGTCGTAATCATGAAAGGGAAGTGCAAAAATCGGAGGTGAATTTACGGTATTTAACGAGCGGCTGTGGAAAACATTGTTCCTGGCCCGTCTCTTAAAGTGGAACATGTGATGTAATGTTGCTGGCAAGTATGCTGAAGATAGTAGATTTATTGTGCATAATTTAATATGGAAGAAAATTCTAAGTAAGGGCGCATTTGTTAGGTATTTTTCACCATGAAAAAAAAAACTGCCTTTAATGTGCAGTATTCCAAGTTTCGTACGTTACCTAGGATGGTCCATTTTATTGACTTCTTTGACATATGTGATTTGTTACCCATGCCCGTGTACTTGTGACGTAAGTCACTGCCAGGAATCAATATTGGGAGTTCGTGGAGCTTCAAACTTGTGTCACGTCCGTCAGCATAATGTTTTCACTTATTTATGTCAGTCGCATCGGGCAAATACAGAGGCTGAGTTGCGTGTATGTGACCAAATTTATACAAACTTACCGTATGATAATCCATGGCGTCACCGTCTGTTGGACTCTATGTGACTGCCCTGACTGCGGACAATGACACTGCACCACAACTTCCATTGTAACAGGCTTCTACACAACCGCAGCACAGGCATAGGAATCTACTGCCATTCCTCCTTACATCTTTCCATAGCCCTGCAGAGTGGTTACACGACGTGAGGAAAGTGCTCTCTTGAGAAGGCAACAGTAATCCATGGGATTTGCATCTCGAGATTTCACTGGTGTGTCCCGAAATGGGATAGTTGTGATTCCAGTGGATACTGTCATTCTATGACAGAATACACGTGTAATGAGGTCTTGTCTTGGTGCACGCGGACCATACATTCCTTATAGACAAAGTACAAAGTCTCCTGTATAAATTGGGGTCAGTATGTGGTGTTGATAGTCCTGGGAGTTAATTTTGAGTTGTTAACCACCTTATGTAATGTAAATTTGCCCTTATAACTGTATCGTGCCACCCCATAATTCTCTGTTGATGTTCTTATGAAAGGCATCGCTTCGGCGGTTGGGAGGTCACACTAAAATGGATCAACATACCTACCCGGGAGAAAACGCTTTCAGCCACAGACTAGGGCATAAAACTTATAAAAAAATTATCCGTGAATCTATTCTTGATGAGAAAGCGAAGGTGGGTAGCCCCATCACTGCCTTGCTTCCATAGAAAGCCCGTATATAAACTTATTTGTAGCTAGTCGTAGCATACGATGCACACATGAGAGAAGCCGGAAAGTAGTGCTAGAACGGAGAAAGTTGGCGACAGCAGAAGGCTGAAACACTAGAAAAAAAGTACAAAAGAGGGATGAGGTGGGGTCTCAGCCAAGATGAATATGCAGGAAAGTTAAAACCTTAAACCACAACACCTATACAAGCATGGTCAGAAGTCACATGTAACATACATATTCACTTGCTTCAAAGGGTAGAAGGGGTTAATCCTTTCAAAACCCAACTTAACATAATCCCAATTGTGCATCCACAGAACTAGGGCTCATTAAAGCTGTACATAAGAGGATGGGAGAAAACTTTAAGATAACATGCGCTGAAACACATTCTCAGAAGCATAGAGGAATTTTAGAATCATTGAAAAACGCTGTCTTAAATGAGTTACCATAACAGAGTTACAGTTCGAGATACCCCCATCAAGCAGTCCGGCTATCATTAAACACTATCCACCTTACTTATTCTTAGCCACTCACTTCGCCTACACCTAACTCATTATCAATAAAACGCGAAAGAAAAACGCAAATACGAACTAATATTCACCAGGTGAAATCGATCCCGACCATGGACAGTAACCGGAATACGTACATCAGCACTGTAAAATAAGTCCTGAGACAAAGTATCTGTGTACCCTACAAAAACCAAAACTGCAACGTCATTCCTGACTCCAGGAACCAACCTCATTCAGCCTAATCTGATCCACACATACTTCAACCGCCTACCCGATAATATGAATGTCGGACCCTCGAACGTTAGCCACTAAGATAGTACAAGACGCTATCAGCCCAGCGCGAATTAACACATGACGCAAGAATTTTAGTAGAGAAACTTTTGCTATCGACTATTTTTTCAAGTTACGCTATACATTAGTACGAGATTCATTTCGAAACTCATTCCAAATGCACCAGGAAAAGTGGACTATCGCCGAGAAAGGTTTACTACCTTACCAACACAGTTGCACCAATAAGCAGAAACTAAGTAATAGCTTGGTGTACTAACTACTGTTCAAATAAAACTTTATACCTCAAATACTGGGTAAAAACAGAATTATTTCCTCTGTAGGAAAACGTTATACTTAAAACTCATATTTTGACAATATTTACAACTGTAACTGAAAAAAAAAACTTCAGCATTCGGTATAAAATGACCTAGTAAAATATTATCGTTCTTTAAAATAGATTACATAAACGCTCACGTGAAAACGGAGCCCAAAAGAACGTTTCCAGCATTTCGAATTTTATAATATTTCAATTTGCTAAAGAAGAAAATTTCAACGTGTAATTTCTAAGAACAGAACCAGAACTTTGGGTTGTGTGACAATACAGTCCTGAAAACCTAATATATAAACAGTCTAATCACACGCCTGTTCGATTTCATTACTAAATATTTGTTAGCATCTTCCTGAACCTTCAAACAGATTACCTAAATAAATCATTTCCAAAATATAAAATATATACACAACTTGTACTGAGCTTACAACTTAAATGTTGTATGTTGGGTTATCTGTCGAAACAGTTCAAGCAGAATAGCATGCAGAAAACAGGCTTTTAAAACTTGACCACAAATACATTCGGTTTGGTTAGGTTAGATTAGGTTAATTTAATTTAGCTTCCTTTCGTATAGTAACGGCAAACTGTGAAACGTAGAACGAAGAAGGGCTCAGACTGTCGATCTGTCAGCAACTATAAACGTTTCAATAAAACAAAATTTCTATATCGGCCACGAAAAATAACTGCAGAAATAACTAATCCCGATGCTGCTGTAATTTCTAAATTTGTAGCTAAAAGCATGATAAAAAAAAAAAAAGTGTCTCAGAACATACTTCACTGTATCAAAACATGGTTTCCAAAATTTAAGTGTAAGTCAAAATCAAAACACATTGCAGGACAGATCTATGAAAGAAAGAAGAACTTGGATAAATTCTGCCTCATGCTTACCTGAAAACAGGATGACTGACCCTCACAATACCATGACTGCAGAGAGCTGCACACAAACACCGACATACACATCGTTAGAAAAAATAACACTGACTTCAAACACACACAAACTTCCCAAGATGTCACTCATACAATAAATTAGATTAATAAATAAATCGAAGCATTGAATTTTATTTACGTAACACACAGCACATCACACACACTAAGCGAATAAATAACTTGTACACATATTTTCACATTCGTCGACCACCTTTCAAGTACACTTTTTACATCTTCTTTCTGGACAGTCATTCAGCAGGCAAAAAAGAAAAAAAAACTACTTCAGCAACACCGCAATGTAAAATTTTCCTCCACAATCTTCATTCAAATTATTTTGATGTCAGCAGCCAGTTGTGTGATCATCTATGCCAAATAAGTGTTTGGATTTGCTTTAATATCGTTATAATTCATACAACCGACGCTAATCCTCGATAAACATTCATTACTTACAGCAGATAAATTTACTGTCATTCTAAACCATCATGATCTTTAGTAGTATATCCATCACGTGACGTAGAGCATGCTGACCAACCAGGGAGCAGATTACGTCAGGTGAGGAAGGAGGGGTGGCCTAACGTCAAAGCAGACGAAACGATACAAACTCAGTTAGACGTGAATGAAGATTCTTAACTCAATAGAAAACTGGAAGGATGAAATGAAACGTAAGAAATTAGCGAAATAAAAGGTTACTCTTCTGCAGATTGCCCGCCAAAATAACAATGAAAGCACCTCGCTGATGAGCGGCATCCCTGTTCTGTGTGTGTGCGAATAAAGACATCTCGACAAAAGTAAGAATGCTCAAACAAAAATGTAATATCCTATTTTGAACTTTCTAAAAGTAGAAGTAGAACTTTCTTCTCTCTAGAAGGAAATAGATGATTTCCTGAGCGGAACTAGACACGATAAAAAAAAGGACTAAAGGAGAAAGAATATTCAAAACGAAATTTAGAGAGAGAAGAGATATGTAGTGCCCGCCGATTGGCGTGGGTACCCGTCCCTGCACTGGCAGATGAACTGAGGACGGTGCTTCTAATCGGTAGATTTGGCGTAATTGAGCGAATGCGACCACAGTCGAACAATCACATCCAGGGTCGCCACATACTTCCATTTGTCACCGGATAAATGGCCTTCATACAACCATTTGCAGTTCGATTTGCTTTCACGACTATGGATCTCAGTTAGGTAATACCCCGCCCTTTTGTCATCTTCTGGAGATGTAGTTTGTCACGTAAGGCGGCGGTTGACAGTTCTCTAGGACTCAGACACTTGTGTGACTATCGCCTGGTGTGGTGGGCGGTTTTCCTGGAGGCTATCTGACGTAACCTCTGCGCCACAGGTCGTGTCACTACAGTGGAAGGTCGCATTCTTGACTGTCGGTTGGTGAAAGGACATCTGAAACCTGTTGATTCTTATTACGTTTGTTGATGCACTTGATAGTAATTAGTTCCACAGTGCTCCATTTTCTTTGCGCTTTTGTGGATTTGGGAGACGGAATATTTGGCATAGAAAAGTGCCACGATGTATCCTTCTCAAATGCGGTTCACTTTCGGAGCCATGTTGCACTTAACCAACACACAGCACGTGGAATACTGCTCAGATTCTCTCTCCCTCGCCACGGTGACCTTCAACCGGTCCGGATCAATCCATTATCTCCGGAGAGGTGGAGTTTCCAATTTGATCACATATACGCGACTCAGCCTCTGTAGGCTAATACTTGGTCTTATAAATAGGGTCGCACCCCGTTTTCTCCCACCAACAGAATCAGTTTGATAAAGACATGTTTGTAGCCTCAGGCACTGAAAAGTAATGTAGAATTTATATTCTAAATATGTTCTAATTTAATATGATCTATTTCATACAAATAATCAAAAGTTATTGAAAATCACATTGAAACGGAAGATCTATAAATCATAACGTTGCAAGCCTTGTGTTCAGCTAGCTGCTATTTCGATTGACTGGATAGTTTCTTTTGATGGGTGAACGTGTATTATTTTATATGTGGCAATATATTTTGTATGATTTAGTATATAAAAAATCGTTACCTATATTTATCCATTTTTAGGAATACGTACCTATGAAATATTTATTGTAGTCCTCTTGAATAAGGAAAACTTTCCTTGGCGGAAGTACTTTTCGCGCCCTCAACCAAAAGGCTTCTTTCTTCGTGAACGACTTTGTTGGTTTTTTTTTTTTGATACAGTGAAGTATGTTCTGAGACACTTTTTTTTTTTGTATACGTTTATTTGGAAATGTAATAAGGTGTGAAAACAATATAAGTATATAAAAGAAATAAAGCAAACCCTTGTGAAGTTGCACTTAAATATTTAACACAAATTTTCTTTCTTTTTTTTTTTTTTTTTTGTTGTTATTATTTATTTTTTTTTTTACGTCTTATTTGCATGTCCAGTACACTTATACATACATAAAGCACTTCTTAACACAATAAATAGTCGTCCGCGCTGACGAAGCCTTGTGGTTGAGGGCGAAAATACTTGAGCAAATTATGTTTTTTTCGTTACTCAAGACAACCACAATAAAGAATATTTTAAAAATACTTATTTTCATAATAAATTTTCCTCTGTATTTAATCTAGTTTTATTAATATATATAAAAAAAAGTGAAGTCCAGCCCGTCAAAATAACTATTGAAGAAATTAGGTGAGAAGCAAGTTAGCTGCCACTTCGGAGAGAAATGAGATAAAGTAAAAGAGTCCAATATAAATCAATGGATTAAAAATTCCAAGGTGACTGTTATGTTAAGAGTCTTCATTACCTTATAGTAAAATGATAGAAACACTATGCTACAAATCTACAACAAAACTAAACACAGTCTAAAAATGACCAACAATCTAATGAAAGTGTTGATAAGTGGGTGTCCATTCCTACCTTTCACGGTATTAATGCAGCTGAGAGACCACCCATCAGTATTCAAAAACAACTTACAAAATTTAAATCCTATGTAGATCTAATCTTTAGTTCAGGTGTTTAGGAAGTAACCTGTGAGTGCAAGGACAAATACATTGGTATGACTAAGTGTAATGTGTCCGTACGGTTAAAAGAACATTTGAGAGATTCGTCCAAAACCGATGCAGTTTCAGGTCTTTCCAAACATCTTTTTGCTACAAAACATGAAATAGGAAATACTAGAATTATCCATCCCTCTAGTAATGTTAACAAACTTATGATTTTTGAAGGTTACTACTTTAAATCACTCAAACCGAAATTAAACAAACTAAGTATTGATACTACGTCACTGGGTAGAGACTGGGATCACCTTTTAGATAATATTAATATGTGTCTGGCAACACTCATACCGTCCATATTCCGATGTTAGTTAATCGCCATTTACAATTTTTTGACGAGCAAGTCTTGGCGTATATGTCCCACTGAGTTCCTTTTTAAATATCCCTGGCCTGATTTTTCCTTTTAACTTAGGGACCAACGAAGGCAGTGTTTCTCTGCCGCAGGCCCGTCCAGTATTTTTTAATTTGTGTTTTTAGTGAGGATTCCTATATTCTACGTTATGTCTTCTACCCCCTCCCCCCAAATAAATCTTCATATCAAGATAAAGTACCTTATGTAAAGTTATGAGAAGAATTCGATGGTGTTACTTTAAATTGTAGAAAAAAAAGTAACGCAACAAATTTTCCTTTATAAAATAATCAATAAACTAGTTGACAAAAAATTTCCAGTTAATTGACTTCATTGTTAACGAAATTCTATAAAAATCAACCATGTATCTCGGTCGTTAAGTAAAGTAACCACATTGCCAACAGCAGGCCCGCGGTAATGTAGTGTATTGTTATGTGTCCCGCTGCGAGATTAAAATAACATTAAATTGTAATATGTACTCAAATTTAATGAAGAAACTTACAATCAAGTATTCCACACACTCTCCCAGTAGTAAAATGATTCAATAAAGACACAATTATATATTGAGTAAGTGCAAAACGTTTTGACATTTCACAGATTAGCGGATTATTGTGACATTTCATAGATGGCTCTGCCAGTGCGCGAATAGTAGGCACGAGCACAGAGTGCGGATTAGTAAACAGGGACAGTGTATCGTGTCCGTGAAATGAAGACCGATCTGGAGCACATCCGACTGAGTTCGGTAAAAGGAGTAATGTGGCCGCATCATTCGGCAAGTATATAATGAAGATGCAGTTGAAGATCAAGCATGAAATAAATAAGTCCAAATAATCAAAGTAACGTTATACTGTAAGTCATACGGAACGTTACGGCCCAGTTTGAAGTAATTTTGCCTTACTATGCAATACAAAACTAATTTCTATAGCCCAGGTCTGCATAATACTGAAAACTCCATAGGTAGTGGTGTTATTTGATGCATATATCGCGTAGAAACTTTAGTTTTATTTCAGTTCATTATCATTTGTTGTTAGATGAGATAAAATGTGTGAGCTCTAATAGCGCTTACGCACGTTCTGATACTGGGAAACCCTTTATCGTATTCACATTTTTTATTGTTTTAGGATCCACTTGAGAATACCAGGTTTATGTTCTCATTTTATTATTACTCTTTTTATGTGTGGGGTTGATCAGTTGTAACGTATATCAAAATTCTTAAAAAGTAAAAACGTTAATTTTTTTTTTTTTTTAGGACAAGACCTTCTCAGAGTGAAGATACCCCGAGTCCAGTTACTTCTCAAGATGTCTTTGAGTCACCTCTTCCTCATACGAAGAAAGACACATCCAGTGAGCGAAGGTCACAGAGAACAAGAAAGTAAGATTATTTTACGATTCATTGTAACGTGCATGATTTGTTAAACGAAGGACTAAGTTACTTATTTGCGGAAAGAATGAAATAACTGAAAAACAAATTGTTCCAGGAAATGTGTTTGTAACGTCATTTTCCCAGGTTCTTATTCATATTCTGAGTTCGCTGTTTTACGGAAAGAATAGCGTAAGTAGAAAATAATTATTTCTTAGCTATATGCAGAAAGTGAGTTGTTCGGTGTTGTTGAAGAGTTACATGTACGAGGAGAGTAATTCCATTTTACTGAATTGTTTAGAAGAAATGAAACGACATTAAGAAATGTAATATGGTGCCCCAAACACATGAGGCGGGGAGGGAGAACATTGTACGCCCTGAGCCGTAGATACCTAAAGGAGGCATAAATAAAATTCAGTATTGCAGTCTGTTGTATTTTTCTCCGTGTCTTTCTAATGTAACTCATTCTTGTACCAAAGATGTTCCTAATTATTTTTTATCTCTCTCTCTCTCTCTCT
>JAGDQP010000932.1:88377-137568 GCA_022664845.1 Lepisma saccharinum | reverse complement strand
TTCGTCTGTAAAGAATGTGCTCAAATACTTTGGCTATAGAAGAAATTCATGAAATAGGTCTATAATTTTCTATATTTATTGGGTTTCCCTTCTTAAGAATAGGACGAACTTTGCTGATTTTCCAAGCCTCTGGATACACAGATGTTTTCAATATGATGTTGTAAATATAACATAACGGTTTCTTTAACACCTCACCACATCCCTTTACAATATAAGTGGGTATTAAATCTGAGCCCGATGACTTTGACGGTTTTAGATTTTTAAGAGAATTAAAATATTCTTGTTCGGATATGGAATTCACTATCAAACAATGCGATACATATAAATTTGAAGATTCAGATCCATTGCAATTTGCCGAGGATGAAGAATAAACACTCTTAAAATATTGAGCGAACCCGTCAGCAATAGCAGAATCAGAAGTAAGAGTTTGATTATTATAGATCATGTGACTAACTTCCAACTTATGACTTTTCTTAATTATTAAGGTAGTTCCGAAAGCGTTTGAAATTGTTCTTTAAGTCTGCCTCTGCCTGAGCTATATATAATTTATATGCCTCATTTATAAGATTTTTAGATCTTTTACGTAACTCTCTAAATTTATCTAAATTATAATCTGACTCATTCTTATGTTTCCTATAGTATTCTTTTTCGCTTAAAATATTAACAATTTCCGGTGTAAACCAACAAGGGCGACGCCGCCTTTTAAATACTTTCCTCTTGGGTACGTTACTATCGACAATATTATTCAAAACACTATAAAAGTGGTTAACAGCTTGATTGACATCGTTTATTGAGAGTAAATTGATCCAAGTTTGTTCCCTTAAGGAATTGTATAAATTAAGAAAATTAGCTTTACCAAAATTGTATACAATACTAGAACTATGCTTAAGACGGGAAATAGTATTTTTGAAAAACAACTGACAATTTAAAGATGGATGATGTATATCTTCAACCAAAACAGGATATATATTTTTAGATACGCTAACTTCCAAATCAATAGTAGAAAGAACTAAGTCAAGAGTTTTACCGTTCATATTCTTTACTCGGTTCAATGACCTTAAATTAAGAAATGCCATAAAGTCGGCTAAGGACTTACAAACAGTGTCACCGTGTAACAAATCAAATGAGCAATCTGTGATAGAGGGAATGTTAAAGTCGCCAACAATTATTATATTTTGACGTTGTATGTCATCTATTTCTTCATTTTTTTTAAAAAATTCATTATATCCATTAACCTTGATATTCGGTGTAAAATAAACTACAATGACGTTAATATATTTGACTCCTATTTTAACCTTTATACATAAAGCTTCTATGCAATTAATAATTATTGGTAATTCGGTAACGTTATAGTCTTTTAAAATCGCTATAAGCACACCACCTCCATTTTTATGCATTCTATCATATCTAAATACGTTATATCTTTGATCTATAAATTCTCCGTTATAAATACCATTACATAACCAGGTTTCGGTCAAAAGTATTATATCGAAATTAGCGGCTGCGATACCAGTGTACAATTTACGTAATTTGGTTCAAATACCCCTAACATTTTGATAATTTTATGCGGTGGTTCAGTGGTAGAGTGCTCACCTCTGGTGCTTGGGGTCGTCTTTTCGATCCCATCTCATGCAATCTGGTTTTGTGGAAGAGGAACACCGTGTGTATGAGTTTTCTCCCGTTTCCTCACACTTTCTTCATTCCACCAATTCTCTCATCATCATCATCCATACGACCATACCACTTCCTTCTTCAGACTGCACTCTACAACTCTGCCGTCTGTAGAAGTGGTAGCTATACTTCTGAAACTGTTAAGTTTTAATTTCATTTTGTTATTAAATAATATCAGCCTTGTCAGAAACCTGTGTTTTTCTTTAAGAGTTTTAATGTAAATACTAGGGGTTTCAACGACATAAAGGTTAGGGGAGTGTTCATTGTAATCCTTGCTTACGATAATTAAAACCATATCCATACTGAAAGGTGAATGTCCATTGATTTTAAACACTGCAAAATCCACAAATTTAACTATTTTGTCAGTCCTAAGCCTGGAAAATGTGTAGGAAATAAGTTACTTAGTGTTGAAATTGTTCTTGAGTTATTGGTGATGGACAAAAGCTGCTGACATAATATGCCATTAAATTGACCTGTCAAACCGTAGGAAATATAAAACAGAATATTTACTGAAAAAAAGTTGATTTTAGAGGAGATCCCAATCCAATTAAATGAAAAACCACTCTACTTTCTATTACAAATTCTGAAGTTGATACCCCGTAGAGATATTTCTTGAACGTCATTGGTTTTCCAGTATCATAATTCAATTGCGGATATGCACTTATACTCTCTCTCTCTTTTTCTATCTGTTTTTTCCCTAAAGCTCTAAGTTACAATCCGAGTTATAGACTTGGTACGAGAATAACGCCGTAGACTTTATTGTCTAATGAGCACATATTTATAACCTGATATTATGATAAAAATTATATACATAGACCCCTATATATATAGAGCTTGAAATTATAAGATTTGAGAAAAAATAAATGAGTAAATTGTTCATTAATTACAAAAAAGAAATCGATGTGAAGTACACGTTTCATTACGCTGTATATCGTGCTGCCTTAGTGCTTATCCTGCGAGTGACGTCATCGTCAGGTTCTGTCAAACGCTTCCGAGGATATCCGAAGTTTAGACTGTGCCGCCCAGGTACAGTGGGTCCAGCATTCATTTTTATGAATGATAACGCACGATGCCATCGAGGTAACCTGGTGGAGTTCTTTCAGAGGAAGGATATCCACTGCTTAGAGTGGCCGGCACGGTCCTCAGACTTAAACCCCATCGAACAATCATGGGATGCATTAAGAAGCCGAATTACAGCCATACAGTAGCCCCTACGCACGATTTAAGACCTCCGTACTACTCCACTTCAAGAAAAACGGAAACCTTTTCCACCTGACCTCATCAACACCCTGATTACAAGCATGCCACATCGCCGTTAGACCTGTGTATCTGCCAGGGGTGATAGCAAACGATATTGATTCTCAACATCCACTGCCGATGTCATGTTCTTGGGGTTATGCCTCATTGAAATCAAATTCCTTGCCGTAGAATTGTTTCTTTTCCTCTGACTTTCCTCTGCGACCTCTATACATACATATCTACACGCCTGGGGTCGTTGAGGTCTGCGTGTATTACATGAACTGTCACAATGCTATTCTATTGAAAATCAGAGCAAACGGACAGGCAACAAATAGGACAAGCCTTTGGCATTCTTCGTATACACAGATAATAAATGATTTATTGATTATTTATCGAATTGTTATAATAAATAAACGTGCTTGATTCAATTGCTTCTTGTTCTTGTTATTGAGAGGTCCAAGTCTTAATTTGATTAAATTAGTTTATATTCCATCCGGGGTGGTATATCAAGTTCAACCCACTACCTGCACACTTGTATAGGTAATCATCACACATAAATTAAATATTGATAGATACTTGGCTGAAGTAATTTATTTGATTATTATTATCATCAGAGGTATAGTTAACTAGATATATGAAAATAGCTCCATTACATGATTAGTCGTTTACTATAACGATCATGTGTATCTGACATTATTTTTTATAATTATTGAGCACAATGAAATATAGTTGGTATTCAGATATATTGTCTGATGTTTCCCGACAAAATCATGCCACAGATTATATAAAATCCAACAATACTCTATATAAATTCCTTGCTAGTCATCAAAACCATAGAGTATTTATATCGCAGACTAAATCTTGGTTCATCTCTGCTGACTATTTAACCAATATGACAGTTCTTTAATGTCGTGTGTAGTACAAGTGCATATGAAAAAAACGTAATGTGAATCGTGCGTAGTAGAATAGTTTACATGACTTCCACGTGTTATTATTGCCCAGTAATGTAGGAGGGGATAGTAAATGCGTCACTTTACTCACAGATTCATGTGGGGGACAGAATTTTGAGTGTTCGTATATTGTGTTGAAATGCCTCGTACCTTGAATCCCTATAGATTTGGTTTCCGTCTTCTTCTTTTTTCTATTTACTTTTGGAGATTTTTTTCTTTCCCTTGAATTAATACAAAATAAAGCAAATAAAAGAGAACTATTTTTAATTGTGGAGTTGAGAGAAGTTAAACTTGAACTAAGTGTTAGCCTAACCAATCCTACCTGTTTGATTACTTTATCCTCTATAGGCCTTATTGAACGCTCTATAGGCCTTATTATTCGTGAAAGTGATGCCATTTTCGTGTTATATGTTGTTGAAAAGGGAAAATAACTCTTCCTATTAAGGTATTGGTTAGGTGCGACTATATATCGGGTACCTGTTTGTTCTTTGTTACCATCTAACAAAAATAGCAAATAAACAGGTGATTTTTAAAGCAAATTTCCTCGAAATTCCTAATTAGACCCATTGTCTTACGTCCGTTGTTTATTTCAGGCATGTTTGTTTTCAGAGGGCTTTGCCCCCCAGAGGTTTTCAACCGCTCCCCCGAAAGAATTAGTCTCAATACTTGTATTACTCATACGCATACGGAAATGCTCATTTAATAGCACATTCTATAAATATTGTTCATGTCTTTTTTTTAGGTTAACTAAGGAAGTACAACATATTGTTATTTTATATTTTAGAACATTAGAGTCAATATACATTATTTACCATTTTCATGAGCCCCCCCCCCCTTCCCGAATGAAATCTTCTGGAAGAAACACTGCTTACGCCACAGTCCTATATCTATGATATCATTCGAAAGTTTGTTTAATTGCAAATAATTTGAAGTATGAAGCTTAAGTCTGCAACAATAACGATGGGAGCTAGACAATTTTATGAAAGTAAAAAAAAATCGTTTAAGAAAGCTATGTAAATGAAACGGAAATCATACTATTCACACTAACATGGGAAAGAAACAACAAAAGTTTTAAGACAAAATACAAATTAATGAAGGACAGGAGCAAATAGGAAAAATGGTAATTCAATTTCACCAAGAGAAATTGATCCTTAAAAGAGATCAATTATATCAATGTTTAAAATATATTTATTTCTTTTGGTGTTCTTGAACCTTCCAGTGGTGTGATGGGGTAAATATTTCCCCAGGCGCTTACAAACTAATGCTGACATCTAGCGATTATTTTTAGAACTCAATCATCTCAGTACCTTCTGCAGAACTGCGGTAAAACTCAATGACATATTTCAAGCAGTTCTTTTTAGCTTGACGGCGGCGTGTCTAGACTTGTGTTTTTCTGCTCTGGGGTATATATCACCCCACCATACCACTCGTGTAATTTTTTACTCAGTGAATAGTTGAGCATTTTCAAGATGGGCGTGGTTTCTGATGGTGATATTGAGAGACTGTTATTTAAAACATATGATGAGGTATCTCCTGTCAACAGTGATGATGAATATGAACCAAATAACACGGACATTAGCGACCACAACAGTAATTCCGAACTCTTTTGTGAAAGTGATGATGAAAATGATTTGAATCAGCCTTTGTACTGTCGTAAAGACAAACTAACAGTATGGAATATGAAGACTCCTCCTCAAAACAAACGTACAAGAAAAACATTATTACGAAGTTACCTGGAGTAACAAGTTCAGCCAAAACATGTCACAGTCCTTTGGAATGCTGGACCCTGTTCTTTTCAACTCATACAATCGACCAAATAGTAATCTGCACAAACAAGCATGTGGAAAAAGACTCGTCAATCTTATAGTAACAAAAAAACAATACCTGACAGAACCAACAAACTCGCCAGAGATAAAAGCATTGCTAGGATTATTGTACTAAGCAGGCTCTCAAAAGTTATTACGTACAAGTTTGGAAGACATGTGGAATACATATGGTAGTGTACCAGTTTTGTTCCGTTCTGCAATGTGACTTCAAAGATTTCGCATAGTCTTACGCTCCCTTCGCTTTGATGATGTTGATACAAGAGATGAGAGACGAAAACGTGACAAATTAGCATGAATAATCAAGGTTTTGAGAATTTCGTTACTGCATGTAAATCAGTTTATTGTCCTGGAGAGTACCTATCCATAGATGAGAAATTAGAAGCTTTCAGAGGACGTTCTGCCTTCAAACCATACATTCCATCTAAACCAGCAAAATATGGAATAAAAGTTTTTTATTTTACATCTGTAATCTAGAAATATATGTCGGAAAGCAGCCCGATGGACCACATTTTCGGACAAACACTCAGGATGAGGTAGTGAAGAGACTTGTAGCACCTATTTCTGGAACTGGAAGGAATGTTACAGCTGATAACTGGTTCACAAGTTACAAACTTACAATGTCACTTTTACGAGACCACAGACTGACAATGCTAGTGACGATGAGAGAAACCAAAGGGAAATTTCGCCAGAATTTGTTGCCAGTAGAAACCGTGAAATGTTTTCTTCTGTGTTTGGTTTTTGAAGAAGATATGCCGTTGGTCTCTTACACAGCAAAAGTCAAACCAACAAAGGTTGTCCTTGTGTTCTCCACTATGCATCATAATGATAAGATAGATGAAGGAACAGGAGAAATGATGAAGCCAGAGATTATAACATTTTATAATGCTACGAAGGGGGTGTTGATGTTGTAGACAAACTTTGTGCTTCCTACGATGTTTCTCGGAATAGTCGAAGATGGCCATTGACTATTTTCTTTGCGTTGATTAACATAGCAAGACACATTTTTTTTTTCTTTAGATACGCCACTTTGTTTTCCCAGCGACGAATTCACCCAAAAACACCACAATAATAAGGAATTAACTAAGCAATTAATGAAAGTTTTCATCGATGAAACCAATTATATGCCCCTTCATGAAAGCTAAGATACGCCAGGTGTTAGGCCATTACTAAGACAGCTTATAGAAATAGTACATCATTTACCATTTTCAGTACTGAATCAAGTTATAATAATTACAAACCGAAATATTAATTCTTTTTTTCTGCCACGAAAGACTTTTTCAGTGAAATTAGTTCAAGGATATAAAATATCGATTGTCTCACTCAGATATAGAGAATCAAGGGATATAGATATTCCAGAGAATCACTGACTCAGATAAATTATTTACAATATTTTCCTTAGATTTTCAACACAAGTGAAGTACTCGAGTACGTAACACTATCCATTGGTGGATCAAAAAATATAATATTTTATAATTGTAATAAATTATGTGTGGGACAAGAAACAAAGGCATGCTTTTCAATACTGATTAATGAAGACACTAGTTTGGTTGGTTAGGTTACACTATTCTAAAATATCCCGGGTGTACCATGTTTCTTAGATACTAGAAATCCTAATTTTAACCGACTCACCACAGATACAAAGCGTTTTAAAGCCATGGGGGACATGCCTACTATAATTTCATATTAAATATATCATATTCAATGTCAAATTGTTATGCGCAACAGGTCACGACAGTAAAAGCGAGGTATATGCAATTTGATGTAAAACATTGCAATATCAATTAGAAAGTTATTATTTTTATTTACTGGATTTCTCAGTTAATTCTTAATAATATTCCGATGACAATATGTTACCAAGTATGATCATAATAATGCTTGATGTCATAGTGACATCTATAATGTGGGCGTTACATTTCAGAAGACGTATTGATTTAATTCGTAAATAGTATGATACAAGCAGAGTTGCCACAGGCCTAGCTTTGAAGTGGGCTGAAAAATAGTACCAAATTAAAAAAAAAAAATGTGTTGAATCCAATTTTTTCTACTACAGTATAATACATGGCTCTATAACACGAAAATAAAAGTCATTCACTTATTGTTCATTCTACTAAGTTTTGTAACTATACAAGCTCACATAGCATGTAAGCTTATGACAACCTTGCTTTGCAGTTGACTTTCACTTGTGTACTAAGTGTGATGAAACAAACTTGATTCAACTTTGAAATTGACTGGAATAAGTTAACTTAATATTGTAAGTTTAATTCAAGCTAGACATACACTTTTGTGTTGAGCTATAATCGTAATTCGCCCTTGATTTTGGCTTGTGTAATTAAGTTTAATGTAACAAGCTTGGTTCAAGTTTGAATTGACTTACCAAATTCACTTGATATTGTAAGTTTAATTCAAGCTGGACAGAGACAGTGGTGCTCAGGCATATGATCTCGAATTGCCTTTGATTTTTGCTTGCATAGTTAAGCTTGATTCAAACTTGAAATTGACTGTGCGAAGTTCACTTGATATTGTAAGTTTAATTCAAGCTTGATGTAGACAGTGAGTTCAGGTATATGATGTACAATTGTCCTTGATTCGTGCTTGCATAGTTAAGCTTGATATAACATGTTCGCTTCAACTTTGAAATTAACAGTACGAAGTGCACTTAATATTGTAAGCTTAATTCAAGTAGGGATGGACACGAGTCGAGCCAGAGGTAATTTTCTCGAGTCGAGTCGCGTTTGATATTTGGCTCGCCCGTTCGACTCGTTGCAGCTCGTTTTTAGTACAGGTAAAATAAGCCAAAAATAGACCCAAAAATGGGAAAATTTCCGCATTCATGAAACTTTGGAAATAAGTTTGTAAGGTATGACCAGTCGAAACCACTGAATCTAGACAAACGAAATTTGATATGCTGATGTATCATCAAGAGTAGATTACGGCAAAATTACAAAATTTGTAGAAAATAGTCATCTTCAATCCAATATGGCGGACAAATTTTATATATATATAAAAGAACATCCAGGCCAAACCGCTGTAGCTAGAGAAACGAAATTTGGCATGAATGTATACCATCAAACGTAGGTTACGAGAAAACTGCAAAATTTGAAAAAAGTCGCCATCTTGAATCCAATAGGGCTGATTAAAATATATGTGCATATATTAGATATGTATGTTTCTCGGCCATACTGGATCCAATATGGCAAGTCTTTTCATATTTCAAAATTTTATGGTAAATACATTTGATGACAAACTTTCATGCCAAGTTTCGTTTCTCTGGCTACAGCGGTTTGGCCTGGGCATATTTCGACATATATACGTTTGTTGACCATATTGGATTCAAAATGGCGATGTTTTTCAAATTTCGTAATTTTCTCGCAACCTACTCTTGATAGTACACATGTATGCCAAATTTCGTTTATCTAGCTCGAGCGGTTCGACCTGGGTGTTCTATTTTTTATATATATGATTTGTCCGCCATATTGGTTTGAAGATGACGATTTTCTTCGAATTTTGTAATTTTCCCGTAATCTCTTCTTGATGGTACGTCAGCATATCAAATTTTGTTTGTCTAGCTTCAGTGGTGTGGACTGGGAATACTTTACATATATAGATGTTTTCCCGCAATTTTTGATTCAAAATCGCGACATTTTCAAAATTTTTATATAAGCAACTTTGTAGGAAATTTACATTGTCAATCCTCTCAAATTTTCAATTTAAAAAATGTTCTCTAAAACCTACAGGAATGGAGTTCTGTGCAAAAATCTGCCTTTCAGCCGCCATTTTTCAAGATGGCGGCGCAAGCGGCTGTCCCCCAACCCCAGGTTACAAATTTAGCATTATAGTTAGGGCTCTTAAGTGTACAATCGTGCCAAATTTCAAAACTCCTCAACCGTTTGCACCCAAGAAGTACTTAATGATTGCACTATATGGGAATGTCATGTAATATCCGGACTGATAGCGGATATTTTCCGCATGTCGGCTAATATCCGGATAATGGGTAATATTCGGATGACGGATAAAATCCGGATGGTTAAATTGATACTGGATAATTTGTCATCTGGTTGTCCGGAAATTTTGGCCATCCCAAGAAGACAGCATAGAGACATTAATACTGTAGAATTTGGCTTGTTTTAGCTCGACTCGAAACTCGAGTGAATTTCGAGTCGAGTTTCAAGTCGAGTTGGACAATATTTGCCGAGTCGAGTCGAAAGATTTCTCTTACGGGTCGAGTCGAGTTTAACGAAAACTCGACTCGAACTCGCTCGTGTCCATCCCTAAATTCAAGCTAGACGTAGAAACCAGAATTTCCCTTGTGTAGCAAAGTTTGATGTAACAAGCTTGATTCAACTTTGAAATTAACAGGACGCAGTTCACATAATATTGTAAGTTTAATTCAAGCTAGACGCAGACAGCTAAATTTCCCTTGTGTAGCAAAGTTTGATGTAACAAGCTTGACTCAACTTTGAAATTAACTACACTAAATTGACTTGATACATCACGCTATATTTCTAATATAATTGATTCATCACACCATACTTCATCTGACTTTTCTAACGTAACCTAACCAATGCCCACTAAGTTTTCGAAGGAATCGTTTACCCATGTTTGGTGAGGTGTCTCACTCTTCTTGTGGCTGTCGATAGAGTAGTAGGCCGGCGATGGGTCTCATGCCCAGAACTACAGCCGTATAAGTTATTTTTCCTATTCGTTTGGATGTCATCAGTACTAATAGGACCACCACCTCTGTAAGTCAGAAGAACTATTTATTGCTCTTACGATGTCATGCATCTGCCAAGTCAATTCTTTAATGGTCACCGTGAGAAATTGCACCGTTTTAAAATGCACAACACCGTAATCAAGGGATTTGTGGTTATCGGATGTAGCGATACTAGTGGTTCGGAGGCTCCTTTCAAATGTATGACTTATCCTTAGAACGTCGTCATCATGCTATGGAGGATAATGGCAAATCGTCGCCGGCTCACCATACCTAGAGACTATCGCGTCAGAGACCAAGCTTTGGGCAAAACATCCATCATTAAAAAAATAAATAATAAAATCACATAGAGATTCTGAAATTCGAGATTTGGAGACTCCCGAAATATATTTGAACATTCCAGAATACCCTAATATAGCAGCAGGATTTTTACAGTTAAGAGATTCGGAATTAACAACCCGGAAAAAATCCGTAAACCTCGTAAACCAAGTACATAAAACGTTCAAATCGCAGATGGCATAAGACCCCATATAGTATGGAGCAGGAGAAATGAAGAAACTTACAAGCTATGTAAAGTCATCCCTGTAAAAACTGGCAAAATTTTTACGGCAATACTTTGTCATCTGCAATTAACTTTTCCCCTCTTCTTCGAACATACTATCATTCAAAGGATGGTCTAGTTTTTGTCCTGGACTATACAAAATCCGGATATGAAAAGAAGTAATGCCTATCTATTTGTAATCACCATTGTGAAGTTTTTGGACTTGAAACCATACCAGAGTGTCCATCCAAGAGTCCCAGCAACAAGAATTAACAGGAAAATCTGTTAACACGTAGCAGGAGAGAAATCTTTTGCTTCTTATTTTCAACAAAAACCATTCTGTTAGCTAGTGGTGGTGGTGAGGGTTCCTTTTACTATCTTGTTACGTGTTATCAAATTGTCACGAATATTCTGACCTACATCTAACAACAGCATCACACATACAAACATCCTTATATGTAGTTACACAAACAACGACACATCGTGTCTCCTGAGAAGCGGAAATAATCGATTCACCGCGAAAGAACTTGGTTTATAACACGTATCCTTCCTCATCTCTACAGAACTTTTTAAAAACTGTTGAGGGTTATTGAGTTTTTTTGCTTTCCCTGACCAAAACAGTAAAACACGTTTTTATATTGCACAATACAAACATTTCGTTCAAAGGCGATGGTTTTTGTTAGTTACCGCCTGTTTCTTCCGATCCTTCTTCTTTCTCTTTCTTTCTCTCCTCTATTTTTCTTTCTTTCAATCCTTCGTTCTTCCCTCTTTCGCTCTTCTGTTCGTTCTTCCGTTCTTTCTCTTTCTTTCGCTCCTCTTTCTCTCTTTCTCGCCTTTTTCTTTCTTTAGCTCCTCCATTTTTCTTTTTCTTGCACCTCTCTTCCTTTTTTCTTTCTTTCGCTAGTCCATTTTCCTTCTTGTTCCAGAGCTGAAATTGGGTAACTTATGGTGACCCGGCCTGACCCGAACATAGGTAACCCGGGTCCGAAACTTGAATCGAATGAACCGATTCACTCGATTGGGAAACATAATTAACTGGGAACTTCCGCGTCGTATTTTTCGTGCTCTGAGGATATCATTCTGGTCACTCCTGGAAGAAACACTGTTCAAAAGCAAGGAAAATAATTAAAAATTCTGTTTTGTCCTCCGGATTACCGGGTTTATATTGGGTCACTGGGTTACACCGGCTCTGAAGCCTTGACCCGGTCCAAAATTTGACCTGAATGACCTGGAGAACCGTTTCAGTTTGGTTTCGCTCCTCTTTCTATATTCCACTCTTCTTTTCTTTCTTTCGCTCCTCTTTCCTTTCTCTCGCTCATTTTTCCTTTCGCTCCTCTTTTCTTTATTTTTCTTCGCTCTTTTTCTTTCTTTATATTTCATTCTTTCTATTTTTTTCTTTACCTGGGCAGTGAAATAATGCAACTAAAATTTAATTCTTCGAAACAGTTCCATAAACAGCATGGAGCCTACTTCTCAAACTTGCAATATTCCGTTTCGTTTTTTCATAATTTCTAAACACCAGAAGAAATACAATAAAATTATCAATCTTTTCTTGCTCGCTACCCCGGTATCTTATTTAAATAAAAATGGATTACGTAAGATTTCGTAGCAGTTGTAAAATATTAGTTTTTTTGTATTACAAAAATGACCTTAAGCTGCCGTAAAGGGAATAAATGTAAAGTTTGAATAAGTTACGAACTCCCACCTTCATTTTGGCAAAATTGCCATCATTTTGTTTTTGAATCACGGTCTCTGCTAATCGTAAAAGCCACCGTATTTTTCAATTGAAATACTTGTAATAGTGATAATTTTTTATTTATCAAGAGTTTGAAAACATGAGTTGATTTTTTTTTTAATTTGCCTTTAGTAGATGCTGATATACCAGTACCTTGAATAACTAATGTTGACTTCGGTAATTTTAAAATTGTTAAAAAAAATATTCCACGCTGATTGTTTACAATAAACTCCAACAACTTGATTGGTGCAAGAATTTTATTTTCACTACTGCAGATGTCAATGTTTATTTTGTAGCAGGCACTCGAAAACGCACTACATGGAGAGAGAGAGAGAGAGAATTTAAAAAAGAAAAATGAGAGAGATCTAGCAACACTGTCTCTGTTTTTATCTTTCTTTCTGTCTCCCTCTTCCCTTCCTCTCCATTCGCCTTCTTCGCGCGAAAGCGTCCCATTATTCACTGAGTAAACATGGCTTCAGGTTTTCTTCCTACAAAATGTCTGTCAGACAAATCGGAAGCTTGCCGGATAATGTGTAAGTAACCTTAGTTCGTTACAGCAAAACACCTGTGTTTTATTCCTCATTTCGTCATATTTGTTTATGTGTGTCGGGGGAATGTTTCTTCTTAGTTTACTAATACTGTTAACTGATCGCTTACGTGAAATAGTGTTTAAATAGTGCTGAGACGTGAAAAATTTGTACCAGAGGTTATCACATATTGACCCATTTGAGGTGTGTAACAGATGCCTTTGAAATATAAAGAGACATAGTGGACTCCATGCCCCCCACCCAACACCCACACACACACACAAAAAAAAAAAAATATTGTCTGGTTCTCTTTAAAAATTGTGTTTGTTCCAAAAACAAGCAAGTTAATCTTGACATCATCAACAGCATTTATTTGGGTTCCGGGGGAATTTCAGTAGCCCATTTAATTTACCAAGATGAAAACATGCTATATTCCGTATAGTATGTGAATGTGAAGCAGATAACACACATATAAGCGTCTGACCAAGATTCAGTCAACATTTTCTCAGCGTTCAGACTGTACTAATTTCGCCGTGATTTTTTTTTTCTTGGAAGGGGTCGCCGGCCGGGTGACCGTGCGGTCTGGGGCGGTAGCCCAACGGCTCGAAGGCTCCGGGTTCGAGCCCCGGCAGGGTCATGCGTGTGGATTTTAATAGCTAAAGGGGAATCGTGACGGGCCAAAGTTACTAAACTGACCCATAAAAATAAAGTTTTTCAAAGTTTTTTTTGGGGGGGGCATTCGTCCCACTGTGCGGCGCTCTTGCTCCCCATGCACTTTGTACGTTTCATCGCATGCACCCTCACTTTGCACTATAAACTCTTTTTTATTTGTTTACGGTTTTCACGCACACTGAAAACTGGAAGTAAAACTTACCGACAGTTTTCTATCAAGAGAAATCAAACGTTGACGTTGAAAGCAATCATGTGACCGCTGCGACTCTACTAATGATGGCGATGCCTCCGGTCCCTTGATAACATCTCAGATATATAAACATTCATTAAAACGATAGGTTGGCAACACTGACTACCAAGGTGACAAGTGACAGGCAATATTTTTTTTTGCATTGTATCGAATAATATACAGGGTGTGTAGGATATTTGAGAACATGAGATGTGTACCTCATAGCTCCCTTGCAACTAATGTATATGCGTTCGTTCCAAGTGCATCATGACCGAACACAAGTTGACCCATCAGATGAAGAGAAGCGCTCTGGTTGTTGCCGTCTGCGGAGAACACGGTGGTTTAGAGATTGCGACGTTTCTGAAAGTTGACAGATTATTTGTGCATCAAGTACAAAACGAGTTGGAAGCCTCCAGTATGAAAGTGGCATCTATATCGAAACAAAAATAGCATGTTGAACCTTTGGACACTATCAGAACACCCGAGTTTATACAGCGCGTGCAGAACTGTGAATGCCGGGGAACGTGTCAAGCCACCCCACTTCCTTTAGCAATGCCTTTGCGTTATTCCTCCCGCCTTCACTGTAATGCTAAAACAGTTTTTAAACCATGGATAGACGCTGGAACCAATAAACTACCTATCGTGTTTCCGCAAGACTCTTCACCTGCCCATAAAGGGGGGAAAAAATATTTCAAATTTATTTTTAAATGCGAAAAATATCAGGCAACTAAATAAACGGAAAGAGCACCTGTGGGCTGTGGCAATATAATTAATGTACTCTAATGTACTCGAGCAGTTGTTACTATTAAAATCGCCTACTAAAAGTTCATGATGACCAATATTTCTTCTGTCCCTTCCCTTTATGTATCCCCTGAAGCAGAACATTAAACCATATAGAGAAGCACTCATAGTTTGATTATTTTAATGTAAACAACGGGAAGGCAAATATCTGGTGTAGTAAAAAGTAATCCATTATTTTTGCATGACATTGAAGGCTTGACTTACCATAGTTAGAATGATCCGATTTAGGTCACATATGCGCCGTTTTGTTCGATAACGTGTTGCCATTTGGAAGGTAATATCATGATGCCTCTCTCATAGAAGCCCTTGTCCCTATTGGCAAAAAATTGAGACAGTCGATTTTCACAAGCCTCTCTTGAAGCGAATTTTTCACCAGCAAACGTGTTCGCCATGGACAGGAACAGATGGTAATCACTCGGTGCCAGGTCCGGACTATAAGGTGGATGCATAAGAACCTCCCAACCAAGCTCCCGGAGCTTCTGGCGAGTCACTATCGATGTGTGTGGCCTGGCGTTGTCCTGGTGGAACACAATGCCTCTCCTATTGGCCAAAGCTGGGCGATTGCTGCCTTCAGACGGTCCAATTGTTGACAGTATAGTTCCGAGTTAAGGGTTTGGCCGTAGGGGAGCAGCTCATAGTAGATAATTCCCTGCCAATCCCACCAAACACACAGCAAAACCTTCCTGGCCGTCAATCCTGGCTTGGGCAAAGTTTGCGCCGGCGCACCGCGCTTCGACCACGACCGTTTTCGCGTGACGTTGTCGTAAGTGATCCACTTTTCATCACCAGTCACCAACCGCTTCAGAAATGGGTCGCTTTTGTTGCGATTCAGCAGCGATTCGCAGATGGAAATTCGGTCCATGAGTTTTTTTTGCGTTAACTCGTGTGGCACCCATACATCAAGCTTCTTTGTGTATCCAACCTTATGCAAATGGTTCCACACGGTTTTTTGTGCAATGTTTAGCTCTTGGGCAATCGAAACAGTGCTTACATGACGATCGGACGCGACAATGTCCATGATTTTATCGACATTTTCGACACTTGGCCTTCCAGTGCGTGGTACATCTTTGACGTCAAAATTACCGGAACGGAATCGACGAAACCAAAATTGCGCGTGATTGGCTGTTACAGTATCAGGACCATAAACACTATTCACATTTGCAGCCACCTGGCTTGTGTTTTCGCCTTTATCGAAGAAAAACTGTAAAATATAGCGTATTTTCTCTTTGGTAGTGTCCATTTTGACGTGCGCTCACACAACACTGAGTCAACTCATCACAACTATCTGAACAGTGTTTGTAGTACGCAATCTCATCGTTTGAACGCCATCTCGTTGAACCCGATCGGACTTATACAACGCGAGCTACAGATCACTGAAGCCATCTATTGGCAAAATAATGGATTACTTTTTACTACACCAGATATTTATATAGAGTCTATTAGCAGACAACATCTCGCCATAGCAGTGCTAGTAGCAAACTAGCCAAATATTGCATATGTGAAAGGAAATTGTAATCGTAATAATAGTTACCAAGCATTTTTTTTTACACTTTCATTGGTTTTATTATTGATCAATGTTTCATACAATAGGCCTTTTTGTTTAAATCAAGCTATTCAGATAAAACTTGAGTGTTTTTCATAAATACGTTGTTCACAGATCGAACAGAAGAATGCAAAATGAATGCGAGACTCTCGCAAGAAATTCTGTCGAGAGCGAGACGATGGTCCCTTCTACCATATGCGAGGTGAGAATATGGATCTTTCTCGCAACTCCGAGAGCGAGAACGGTTCATTTCTCGCCTCGCTTCGCGTGAAACACTAGTTTATAATCCTCCTCGATCATACAGCATACTGGTCTCGAACTCAGAACTTGGATAGATCTGAGCTCGTATTGATTGAAGAACCAAACATGGGATTCGTGTAGAATAGCAGTCTGTGTAGAATAGCAGTCTGTGTAGAATTTGTCTTATTGCACAATATGATATGAAATATTGATGTATAATTCACAGTTATCATAGGTTCTTGCCTTTTATGTTTTACGGACGACGCCTATCTTCGATCTTATCCTAAGTACGGGTCAGCATTCGCCTAGTGTAATACAAATAAGAAACTAGAAAATTTCAGTCAGAAAGGTTGGCACCAGAGCTCGAACCCATATACCCTCCCAGTGCCACCAGTCCAAAATCAACAAATTCGAATTTTGCGTTTATTTATGGCATTTAAACATCTATAACTCAGGCCGGGATAGGATAGAGGAAAGAATGTGGGAAGTAGTCGGTGAGGGCGTAAGTTGAAACTACCATTACGCATTTGTCTGGTGTGACCGAGTAAAAAAGAACCTGGTAAAACTTAAGACCCCTGGTATCGAACCTACGACCTTCTGAATGAAAACCCAACGCTGTATCAACACCACTGCGACCACTTGGTTCCAAAATCCGCAACCATGTCTAGTAGAGCACCTTATCTGAATCTAAGATATTTTCTTACTCTGCGCTGTACATCCAAACACACAATTTTTTCTTTTCACGTGGATGCAACGAAAAGAGGTTTTTGGAATATTGCACGTTGCAGAAACGTGATGTCACGTTTGATGTGGTTGTTGTATAAATTTCGAAACGTGAATACACTGTATATAAAACGTTGAAACATAAAGATGTGTAATCGAGGGAGGAGAACTTTTGTCATGCGTTCACTTCTGGCTGTAATTCATTCATAATGGTATAAGATAAACTCTTTAAGAACATGATCTGCATCCTAAAAAATTACAACTTTAATAGAACAGTTGAGATTTTGCTACCAAATGACCTACTTCATCTTCTACGTGTATGTTGTAGGACATGGTTACCAATCATCTACAAAAATAAATAAATAAGAGTAATATAAAATAGTATCCGCTCTAATTTGCATAGATAATCGTTTCGCAATATTTTGAGTCATGCTAAACAGTAGAAGTGTTGAGTATAGTAGCCTTAATTGAATAAATGCCTTGATACATAGTCTAGTTTGTGTTCAGTAGCACTACTTTTCCACATAAGACAACATACTGATACTTCAGGAATATCTATGCCGTTTTGACTCCAAATGTGCGTACAATGTCCCAGAATTTTGGGATCAAATATGAATAATACTAGTATATGACTGAGATAATATAAAAAGGATTGTACATTACAATTTACGGAATATTCTTAGAATATTTTAATAATATCTAAACAAGACAATCGTTCACATATTCGTAGAATGCATTTGGAATATTCCAAGAGATAACATTAAAATTACCCACTTTTCCAGAACAGGTATTTATAAGGTCGTTCAGCCAAATAACTCCACTTTAAAAGCATATCTGATGAAGCTAGTAAACCATGGTAGTTAGAATTCCAAAACTGTCCCCTACATACCGGCGGAGTTATATAAAGATTGGTATACAATAAGGTTGGGGAAAAAAATACGAAAAAAATCGTTACATGTTGGCGTTATTAGGAACATATGTTCCTAATAACGCCACTCTCTTAGTTGAATGGAAACTTGTCCACATACTTTGTATTAACCTTGTAAACTAATGTTTCCCTTGTAAACAAAAGCGACGAAGACAAGAACAATGCTCAGGCCCTTTGATGATTACATACCACACATTCAGTGTGACATTCTTGCAGTTAGTGGGGGGAAAAAATCTTACAGAATAACTGTCGCTATGAGAGAAATTCAGAAACGCTTTCTTATTTAATCTAGAAAATACAAAAAAATTGATATAAATGTGTAAATTACAAAGGTATGCATTGTTCTGCTATTAAGATATTCGCTGTGGCGTTATTGGGGTACACCACAGACGATCATATTACCACTTCAGTTTCTTATATATTACAAAACTTACGGTAGTTTCTTGTGCTTGCGGAACAACAAGACATTTGACTCATTTGATATAGGTATGACTTTCAGTGATTATGACACACAATCGATGTGAAATTCAGGAAAATGTACCTACCTGAATTAACATCGACGTTCTTTGTTGAGACCACAGCACCAAGTGTGCGTCATGGCAGCTCTTCTATAAAGACTAGCGCAGCTATTTTCTGGCAGTCCTGCTAGAGGGCATCTGCCTACATATTCGTACTTCTGAATTCTTGCCACCTGTTTTCATTTCCAAAATACCGAGGGTGGCGTTAAAGGGCTCAGTGGCGTTATAAGGCTGAACTATTTTAGAATGTTCTATGCATATGCTACAGGTATCTAGGATATCAGGATTCCAATATTCCCATAGGATATTTATGACATATTACTTGATGCTGCTTGAGTCTTCCAATTCGCTATACACAGTTTACTTATGCAATAGCATAAACAATTCTTTACCCAAAGAGAGGAATTTAATGAAACAGGACAATCAATATATGTAATATTTAGAATCAGTAAAATAAGTCTAAATTTTGGTTATAAAGATGGTATGACAGCCCAAAATTTGACTAGTGATTGTAAGACAGTCCATAACTTGATTATAGTGACTGAAATACATTCGTTGTGAAACTACCATTTCTTCTGCTTCAAATGTTTATTCTTTTTCTTTTCTTGTCTTGCAGGGTAAAGTCATCATGTTAGCGAGTACATTTTCGTCATTGCTAATAACTATTCTACTGGGTTTGGCTGTATATGAAGCGCATACAAGTGACGTTTTGGGCAGGTATTGGGAACCATCAACACGCCCCTGGATACCTCATACTCTACCACCAGTGTCAATAGTTCCTCGCAATGGTTCATCATCACTTTCATCACCATCAATCAGACGCAGTCAAGTGAAATCCGAAGGTCGTCTCTTCATAACTGGAATATTTACATTTTTTGTCATCAGTTCGATGATTACAACGGCAGTATTGTACTCATATGCTCTGGTATTGTCCTTTATGCCCACGACAGAAGTAGTTACTGCTAGAAGTCTTACAGATGAACCCACCAGGACTTCCGGAGTTGGTGTTGCAGTTCCGGATGAAGATATTTTGAGAAATCCGGGCAAATTGATGACAGCATTAAGTGATCTACGACGTCTATATTGGATGCACAACCATTGGCAGCCGCAGTGTCAACTCAGGGCAGTGTGCCAAATTCATAAAGATCATCGATACCTTCGCCACTTGACAAGGTTCATTAAACTCTCTCTAAGGTAAGAGGAAGATTTCAGGGTACTTGCATGATATCAATTTTATTTATGGCCTTCAGGCATCTAAGGCTCAGGCCAGAACAAGAGAGGGGAAAGGATAGGACGGGGGCCTAAGTTGAAGGTGTGATCCAGGCATTTGCCTGGTGTGACTAAGGGAAAACACTGGGAAACCTCAGTCAGAATGGTCGGCCCCTGGATCGAACCCACGACCTCCCGAATGCTATGCCAACGCTCTACCACTGAGCTGCGGCGGCTTGGTGGTACTTGCATGAGATTACTAGAAGAAATTAGTCTCCCTTTTGCACAAGAAAACCCTCACAATAAATTGGCTATCGCATTTTCTGTTTAGGTTGTCTGTTGTACACTTCGGAGGAGTATCTACACACGTAGAAAAGAAATTCAAGAATGTTGCTTAAATTTGAATAGATTTGGATAGAAAATTAGAAATAGTTTTTTTTTTTAATTTAATTTTTGTTTTTCTTTGTGTTTTCCGACTTCGGCTTAAACAATCTAAGCAAATTAAAATATAAGGTGTTACCAAAAATTTCCGGACTGGAATTATAAAATAATATACAGCTCAAAGAACGGCATTTTTTTTTTTTTTTAAATAATTCCGCATTTTTTATATAAAGCATTGATACTCTTAGGATTGTCCCCAGTTTGGATGCTGTGCCCACTCTGTGCGGCACTTATTTGAATGTCCTGATTGGTGTCAAAATATTTCCCATGCATGACAATTTTCGGCTTGGGGAAGCAACATGAATAGATCTGGCGGAAAAGGGGGGGGGGGTGATTTTTTTTCTCAGCAACCGCGTTTTAGCCAGAAACTGGCTAAACAATGACTTGTTTTTGCTTTTGCTCAGGGGTTTTTGCTTTGACGGACAAACCTTTCTCTTCCTAAATGTGCAATCAACATATACCTACGAGGAATAGTAAAAATGTTTTTCTTCTCAGTATGTTGTACAGCACAGAATAAGATGAAAATTTTCAAATAACTTAGTCCTTCCCTATATAGTCACTGGAAAATGATACATTTCTCCCAGCGTTTGGTGCTTGTTTGTACATCATTCTTGTAGAAGGTTCAACTTTGACCCAAAAATCAGGATTCAATCACAGAATTGAACTCAGTGCCACATTGGAAGTCCAAAGCAGACTTAAATGTTAGAAACAGGAAGAAACCTGGTGAGATTAGGTCGAACGATATGAAGGATTAGCAATTCATATGAACACAACTTCCGTGTCTGCATCACGTATAGAACTAACAAGTGGGGATTTCTCTTGTAATTCAATGGTTTCGCCACTAGGCAGCGCTGATGCAGACTTGTGCTGTACCTTGCAGTGTGTATACCTTGTGCTGTACGAGGTTTTAGGCCTATTTTTTTTATTTTATGTTCATTTATGTCTTTATATTTTTTTGTAAAATAATTAATTTGTGCTTAGTTCAGAACTTGAGAATATGAAGTCACTTTGGACAGATTATGCATTTTGTTTGCCGTATTTGATGACTTTATTTCTTTTATTTGTAAAGAAGAATCGGCATCGAATATAATGAAAGAATCATTTAGTATTGCTTAACGTGAGATAATCTATTGGCCTAGGCATCTAGACACTCGAAGAACCCCTCAATACATGTGATTATCTAGTCTTTCTTGCTAGTCCTTGATCTACAGAATATTGAATAATTCATCCAGCGGATATAGTAAGGGAGGAAGTCCCACTGTTTACACCAAAATCATGGATTCTTGTTAAAAGTTCCTCCCGTTCACTACTATCAAATTGTGTTTGTAGATTGTTGACGCACTGAAGACATTACGTAATTTTAGAGGGATATAAAATGAGATAGCTTGCTGCATGTTCCACTATGGTATACAGTTGGCTTAGCAATCGCAAGGTCCTGGGAACGATCCAAGCCACCGCTCATCCTGACAATTTTCCTCAGTCATAGCACGCAAATGCCGCGATGGTACCTTCAAACTGGACCCTGGCCAACTGCCAACGGCCATCCTCTTCCCCTACTCTATGTTGACCTGAGCACAGTTGCCTAATGACCATAAAGAAATTAAAAATCAAATTAATGATGCACCAACCACTTGATATATTTTGTTTCAGATCAGTTAGACCAGACAATATTTTTTTTTCCTTGAATACTTTTTTCTATAGATTCACGGAGATTGTTAGTTTTTTGTTGTGAATGATGTGTGTGGGAGGGTATGGGTGTGTCTGTCTGTCTGTCTCTCTCTCTTCCTTCGTTTCTCTCTCTCGAGAAAATAATTTGTTTACAAACGAAGTCAACTATGTGGAAATCTGGGGTTCACAAATTCACACTTTTTGTAAGAGCATTGTTGATGGGTACATAAATACATTGGACTTTATGTAGGTGAAAAAATCTGTAGTGGATGGATGATAATCGCAGCTCAAAGAGCTCATTATTCCGAATATCTCTGTAAAGAATCCTGATTAAATTTGACCATAAGAACAAAGTAAAAGCCACGCTCCCATAAATATTCAGCCATTTCCGATGTACTTTAGAGTGTAACACATACAGACTTAATAGTTCGCTCAAATGCAAATATTTTGCTTCTAAACGTAAGATATTTATTATCAATTAATACTTGATACGAACTAAAAGTTTTTCCTTAAAGGTTTTAGACAAAACTATCGCCTGATTGCAAAGACGTAGATTTAGGTTAGATCACGGTTTAGGCTAAGCTGGTGCATTTAAAAATTGATCTTTAAGCCTAAACCTAAGTTAGACTAATACTAAACTCCGTCTTTGCAATCGTCCTTATGAGTTTAACACACCTGCCAAGTTATTCATTTCGTAGCTGAACGTGCGTATCCCGCGTTCTGCTTACAGCACAAATCGATTCAAGCGTCACTGTTTCGTGGTTACCCCGCCTCCATTGTTTTTTTTTAAATGGCAAGAGTTTGAAGAGCGCACACTTTCTAGTTCTATACATTAAGGCTGATTTTCAAACACGCTTGCGTTGCTTGCGATTTGGATGAATAGCCAATTGAAATACGCGTTACATCACGTAATGAAACTACACCACGTGTTATAATAGGCTTTTCAACTAAATAGCAAGTAACGCAAGCTTCATGAAAATCAGCCCTTATGATCTCCGTTTTAGCAAAGATGTCCGGAAGCGAGAAACTCAATGTACTGACGCCTTGTTCATGTGTCAAGTCGGTTTTTATGATATTGAACACGGAGCCGTGATTTATTTGCACCTTTGACACAATTTCTTTTATTGTTATCCGACGTTCTTGAAAGATTATACCTCTAAGTGTTCCACTATTTCTATCATGCCCACTGTATGAGCTATTAAGGGGCTTCTTTCGTCGTCGCAAACACTGGTACGAACCACATTTTAAAAATCTCCGCAGTACATCCTAAGATGAACTTCCTTCTCCATAAGGACTCTAACAAACCGTTAGCAACTATTCATAAATTTCTTTGGACTTCAGGAACAGATATTTTATACTGCACTCGATTCATATCTGCACTTCCGTGTACCTGCAGAGAAAGCTATCGTAAATACAGCAATCAAACTTTGACACACGTATTCAAAAGTTATAACTCCACGTGATTAGCATTTAGATTCAGTGAAGAGTCAAGCAGTTCAGAGACTATTTTAACAATAACTTTGACTCCTGTCCTTAGAAGCTCATACGCTCGTACAGAATGTCAATAATAAAAGCAAACATTAAATCATCTGTATTCCCAATTCCTTGTTCTTGAGTCTTCAAACAGTTCAAAGACATTTTTCTTCTTGCGTTAGTGAATTCTCTCACCTTTTAGTCTTAAGTGGACAGTTAAAGATGTATAACATTCTTCTCTAGTATTTTGAAAAGCATTATGACCAATTCTTTCTATTGAAAGAAAGGACTTTAAGAATACTGTATTAAGGAAAGCGTTGAGTTGTCGGACGTCCTTTTTAGATATATCGGTAGTTCTTTCACCCGGTCTGTTTCTTCTAAAACCTTTTTTTGTCCTCTTTCTTACATAATTTCAGTCATATGACAAAGGTTAGGCATATTTTTTTTCTGTTGAGTCTCTAAAATTCATTCTCACCACCAAGTGCAATGTCCAACAATATCCATGTATGCAGTTCTATTATTAGTTATGTACCAACTGGACTTATTACAAAAAAAAAGATCTAATAGCAAGTCCACTTTTGTAGATTCTATATTTAAATTGAAACGTTTGTTACTGAAACAGTTTTGTGAAAATCACGGATTCTCCTAGTCCACTCCTCCCAATGAGACCCCTGCAAATTGTTCAGCAGACAACCCCAACTTATTATTATTTATTTATTTATATTTTACTGTTAAAAATCGATAGAAACCCTTGCAAAAATCTACTTACATATACCCTGAACTGCAGCTTTACAACACCCCCAACCTGAAAATCCTGGTATTGAAACTTGTAATTAACTATTTGCTTCCTATCAACTTCTGCTTGATGTTAAACGACTTCGTATTGCGTTTTAAGATCAAAGAATAGATTAGCATTTTGTTTTTAGAAGAACTTCTTATTAATCGAACTGTTAAGGACGGGATCTACAGCTTTTGTTAAAGAGGACTTCGAACCACTCTGTTCAATTAGATCTCTGTGGAAATTTAACTCGTTACAACGCGCAAACAAAGCGAACGCACTAACCTCTAAGTCACCCCGAGGTCAGAAGAAAATCTCTTCTGTAACAGAGTACTTGTACTCGGATGCCGGTGTATTGTGTTATTTCCATTGTTATAAGACTACCGGTAACTATGTTCCATGTCTTATTACTGGATCTCGAGGATTTATAGGAGGAACATTTTTCGTGCTCAAGAGGTGGGCAGCCACCCCTTGAAAGAAACTCAGTAATTGACAATAACATTTTTTTAAAAAAATGCTCATCCATCTTCTAAATGCCTGGCTAATGGGGCCACTGATAATTTGATCGACTATAGGGAACGTTATTATTGTGTTTACAGAATTTTATTCACAGCAACCGAAAACTTACTTAAATGTGAGGGGTCAAATTATGGGGTCGTGCATATTAGGCAAAATAACCGGAAGCTAAAAAATGGGCGTGCCTAAAAAAATTGCAGTTTTGAAAATTGGCAGTTTGACACAGTTTCACATCATGACTAGTATACTATATTTGCGACCTCGCTGAACGACAACAGAGCGCTGAAAATGGATATACCCAAAAATATTACATGCACTGATTAATAGACTGAATATGCGGGCTTGATGCGTTGCTGTTTACTCCGCCATATTGGAAAACGAACGGTAATGCATAAAGGTCTTACACACGGTATATTACTCCGTATATGTATTTTTTCATGTATGTCCATTTTCAGCAATCGGTTGCTTGGCCTTCGCTCTTACAAAATGGCGTAGGGAAAGACTGCAAATACTACAAGCACATCTAGCGCCTAAATGGTGCATCATAGATAAAAAATGGAAATAACCTTTCATGTAGATTAATTTTTGTTATAACACATTTTTCTGAAAAATGCTTTTAAGCGAGATTTTTTTTTTACTTTTTTCGGGTGCTATTTTTTTAATATGGCTGAGCGAGCGGCAATGCATCAAGGTAGCAAATTTAGTATATTATTACTCATGATATGAAACTGTATACAAACTGTCAATTTTTTTAAACTCCTTCATTTTTCATGTAACCTCGTTTTCACCTTAATATGCACGACCACATACTTTGACCTCTCATATTTCAGCAAGTTTTCAGTTGGGGTGAACAAATTTCTGTTAAAACAATAATAATGTTCCTTAGAGTCGATTAAAATCAAATTCGATCAAATTATCGCTGGGCTCCGTTAGTCTGTCTCCTACCAAATGCTTCAACATAATAATATTTTTATTTCTTCATCTTTTCTTATGTTAAAAATTCATTGAGATATGGTGATTTCTTGCTTCAGTGTCTCGTATATTAAATCTATTAATATATTCTATATTTACAGTTATTATAAGTAACATTTCAATTATAAACCCCCAATATTTAAAGTTACGAGTATACAATAAATCAGTACAAAACACCGTTTGGGATAAAAGGAAGAGTGACGCAAGAATTCTACTCACAAAAGAAGTGATATCTATTTTTTTGGATTACTTTCTTTGTGTCACTATAGCGAAAGTATTGCCTTTGTAATAAAATTAAGAGACAGTATCCTTCCGCCATAGTGACACAAAGAAAGTCACTCGCAAAATAGATATCACTTCTTTTGTGAGTAGAAATCTTGCGTCACTCTTCCTTTTACTCCAAACGGGGTTTTGTACTGATATCACTTATTTTGTAAGGCTGCCTATAAAAAAAGACTGTAACACGAGCCATCTATGCCGATGCTCCTCTCTCCTGCACACGCGCTATAACGTGTAGGAGACACGTGCACTGTAAATACAACGGAGAAACCACATCTGCGATGTTGCTTCTGTGGCCTGGTGGTTAAGGCGTCGAGTTGGTAAACAAAAAAGCCCTGGTTCGAGTCCCGGCGAGGTTAACACTAGATTTTCCTTTCAGAATATATTTTCATGAGTTTATATTATATTCATTATTAATAATTGCTTTCCTGCAATTTACGGACATTATCTTAAGTTAGTGACCATGGCGAAGTGGAGGTTAGGTAAGGTTACGTTCGGTCATGTAAATTTTCAAAATTTATTTTTATGGTTAACATGTTTTTCTTGCATTATTCGTACATTTTCTTAAATTACTGACCATGGGAACGTGGAGGTTAGGTAAAATTAGGTACGGTCATGTATCTTTACATTTTTCTCCTTTGTGTCATGCCCATATGAGTGGAGCAGCGGCGGAGAGTGTTCTCCGTACGGGCTCGTATTTAAAAAGTGGCACGTGTCACTATGGCAGAAGGATACAAGATCGATTTTGCTCCATAACTCGAAAACCGTAACTCCTACCAAAAATCTAAGCTTGGATTTACTCCCACTATGGGGTCCCGCAATGGACCCCTAAAACCCCCGGTACCACCCATTTGGGGCTAAAACAAAAAGACACACAGAATGACGGACATACCTTTCTATTATTTGTGAAAATTTTGTGATTCGGTTAAAAAAAGTCGTAACTTTTGAACCGCTCCATCGATTTTAACGTATGATACACCGTTTGAAACGTATTAAAGCGTAGAATAAGATCCAGTAAGTTTCGGCCGCCTATATGGTCTGTGGTCAGTGTTAACCTAAACAATGTGAAATTTTTATATTTTTTTCAAAGCGCCCAAGGGGGTCCCAAGGAGATCCTACCGACCCATTTTTTTTTCCTGTGTCTTAGTATTGGAAAGAGCTTTCAAATGTAAGTTCAAGCATCAAAATCGGACTTATACTTCGGTAGATCCGAAACTAACTGTATACTATCTGAGTACCGCTAACAGTGTCCTTTGCCAGCGTCTTGATCTAGAAATAAACTCCTTATTTCAATTTTTACTCACGATAAATGTTTACAACATTTCTGAGTCGGATAATAATCACTTTCTGTTACGTAGGGGCTTTTGTACTGACGGCAATGGTGCGTCATCTATTATTTCAAATTGAAATCTATCAACCCTAATTAAGTGATCAAATATGAAATTATTGTAATATTTTTTTTTTTTCAGTGATCACATCAACACCGCCTGCAACAATATAATCATTATTTGTGTAATGGAATACTACGTGTTCTATTTATAACAATGTGTGTACTTACTTTTCTTCATGGTACTGTTGTGTGGGTGTACTACAGTTAGCGAGTGAGTGTTGTGTTCTCACCATTAGAGAGTTCTATGACAGTATACCTGCCACACACACACAAAAAAAAAAAACATTAGTGATGACTTTAAAAGAACACTTAAGATAATTGAGACATATGCTTGTGCTTCTTTCTTTCTCTGTCTTTGTGTGTAAACAGGAGAAGTTTACCTTCCGTAAAAGAGCTGGTTAGGTTGTCATCTGTTCTCATGGTATGGTGACTTTGCAGTCCTTAACTGTACATTGTTCTTCGATTCCTTTCTCTGGTCATTTTTTCTCCTTTCAAATAATATTGAAGAAAAAAAAGAGGGAAATAAAAACTAAATGCTTGATGACATCATATTTCAAGATGGTTGCTTTGCAATAACTAAGAGAACTATTTTGTGATCTGAAGACTAAGAAAAGGATGGAAGTGGGGAGGGGGGAGGGGCACGCATTCACTAAGAAGAGGAAAGTTCCGGCAGTTGAGTCAACCAAGTGTGTAACAAGCGAATCACGAAACCTCTTCTTTTATAACTGATCTGCTTCAGTGATTGTCATCATGGCAAATGTTGGATAAAAGTTTCTGGAACACGAATTCTATGAGAAAGCATAAAACCTGGATGGAAGAGAGAGCGAAAGCATTTTCGTTATAGTTTAAGATTTTCTTCTCCATCTTTTTTTTTCTTTCTTGTAGGCCCTATATTAACAAGATGAATAATAGAGATAAACATGTTCATGGTTGCCAAGCATCGAAGTTTCGTTTAACGGGATTTTCATAATAATTTGGTGTTAAATTCCCATCTCTTTAAGAAGAAAATGGTAGTTCTTTTAAAATTAGTGGTCAATCTAGTTGCTTTTTTTCTGTAATGGACATTCTAACAATGGCGTGACCCAAATTGAGTAAATTGTTGTAGATTCTAACAAGCTTATTTACTTAAATTTGTTCAGTGGATACACCGTTTATGGAACTAACTATAAGTTGCGTCAGACGTGTCGTCATTGACATATGCAAGGATGTTCGATGATTAGACCCAGGGTTTTCCCTACTCCCCCCCCCCCCTAACAGATCCCGAAATTTTAAGGTACACCGCCCACAAGGAAAACTAAACTCTGGCTTTTTATGTGCAGAGTCGGCAAACTCTTTTCAAACAAGCAAACAACTAACACAGAAAGAGAGAGAGACAGACAGACAGAAAGAAAGAGAGAGAGAGAGGAGGAGAGAAAGTTTGTTCTAGTGTTGAAATTTGACTATACAAACTGCCTGATCATGAAATATTATTAGTCGGCACAATATAATCAAAGACACTTGACCCATAGGTCCTTTATTCAAATGACATTAAATGTAATGAAAATTCCAGCGACCCACGATAAAGCTAAAAATCGCCAACTAAAGCTCGCACGAGTTACTGCCCCATTCCGGTGAAAGCTAACCCGGTAGACGTGTCCACTGGGTTCTCTACTGCTCGAATGACAGTTGGCTGGACTGATTGAATTCGGTGGGAACCGCTCAATAGCGTGAAAGGTGTATTTTGTAGAGTAGTTGATGTACCGTAAATATCACTAAAGAAACCCTCGCTTTTCGCAGAAAGGCAGAAGTTATACGCCTTGAAAAATGTTAGGGTAGAACAGAATTTTCTGCGTGAACTCGAAACAAATCATGATATTTATACTCAAGAAATGTTCAACGCTTCACACAATTCACTTACATATTGTCGAGCGAGTGAAGGTGGGTTAAGCAAAGTCAGGTTATATTACTATTTTTCTTTATACGGGATGCATATCGCGTTTTAAAACAAATATATTGCTTCCTGTCTAATGCCTTCGTAACATTTATTATACTTCGCGAGCTTTAAAATCATTATTGTTTGGAGTTTACGCAGTAAATTGTGTTGTACTCGCACTTTTTCAAGATGTATAACTTCTTTATTTCTGCAAAAAGCAAAGGCTTCTTTATTAATATTTACTTTACATTAATTACACTATAAAGTGCACTGGATTTATTTTTTATCTGTGAGTGGCCACTCGGATACTTTCTCTGTAAGGGTCTTCCATCTCCTATTCCTTTCCTGACTTGTAGTGCTGGGCAAGGTGCCGCTTGTATAGTAGCTTGCGCAGTGTTCTGAAGTGTTCTTCCAGGTCACCTCTCAAGCTATAGTTTGGCCAAGAGGAACCATCTTCACCCCTGATGGCTCACTGGGGCATCGTAATGGAGTCGACCTCGCTACTTTGCTTCTTTCTTCACTGTTTCCTTGTTGTCCAACCTCCATATTCTGTATTAGTCCAAGGCGTCGTTCAGATCCGGCAGGTTCATGGAGAGTTTTGCTTCAAGTGTGTCCAAATTGTACTAAAAGTACAGATTTTACAAGATCGCTTCATAAACAAGGTTTGGTTTAGCACTTAAAAGTACAATTATATAGAACCACTGTTTACACTAATACCAATTGTATGAAGAATTCCACATTTTCTAAATATATATTTCAAAATAACTGTAACCTTCAACTCACTACCCCAGGATAGTAGGACCACAACTATTTCGAACAACTGTACTCTTCTGCCAGGGCTTCTAGTATTATTCTCACAGTCTCGGTGATAAATGAAATACCGCACAAGTTGGCCGTAAATGTTAATCAGTGAAGAAGATCCTGTTGAGGTTATTCATATTTTTGTGTTACAGAAACTAGACCATTTATATATTTTGTAAAATATAATACGAATATGATTTTATGTTAATATTATTCCCATATATTTCTTGAAAATAATTCGTGTAGTAGGTCTCAGTGCCAGTTTTCTCTCAAAGCGAACTAATACGTATGCTGTATGCAACTGCTCGTAACTTTTACTGATCCATGTAATTGCATATTATTGTTATGAAAATTGATAGTTTATGATTAGCATCATTTTACATCAAAGTATAAATAATTATGATTAATTCTAGTTTAATTTCAAATAATGTAAATATGTAATCTTGTTGTGTTCGTGCCTGTGAAAATAGTTTATAACGTCCTTATTACATAAATAAACAAAAAATGTAGATTTTTCTAACACCTCCTAGATAATTTCAATATCCCTTAAACGATAAATCCTGGGAAAAGCCTGGTTAGACCAATTTTGAAAAGGAGAATCCGAACGTACCAACGTGAGGCTGCCATATTGGTATGCACAGTCAAAATGTATACGAGTGGGAAAGACTTAAAATAAACGTGATTAGCTTGTAGAACCGAGGTTTTACTCTTATTTTTTGGTATTGTTTAATTAATAGTATAAACATTTAACCAAAATAGCATATCAATATTTAAATTATGTCAAGAGAGAACTCTCCTAAATTCTAACTGTGCATACCAAAATGGAAGCCTCACGTTGATACTTTCGGATCCTGTTTTTTCGGTCTATCTCCCAATTCTAACATCCTTGGTTGTCAGTGACGTCACGTCTGATGTAATCTTTATTTAGTGCTATAAACATTGAAGTGAATACGAAAATGTTTCCCCTACTTTATACTATATATAGCTTTTCTATTATTTTTTATTCTGCTTAGTTAAAACTAGACCTATATTATATAATTTTAATGATATATAACTATCGATTTTTTATCGATGGAACTATCCATACCAGTGTTGCCACAGGCCTAGCTTTGGAGTGGGCTGAAAAATAGTACCAAATTGAAACAAAGTGGGCTGAATTCATTTTTTTCTCTACGCCAGTATAATACATGGTTCCATAACACGAAACTAAAAGCCATTCAGTTATTGTTCATTCTACTATGTTTTTTAACGAAGCATACTGTAGTATATACGTGTGTTTCAATTGATTCCTATCAAAAACTTTCAAGAAGTGAAGTGTGTTAAAAATTCCTCTGCTTCTTTCTCCATGTGCCCATCTAGCGTCATTTCTTTAACATCGTGTTTGTACTTTTCCTCGGTGTAAATCGGTAGTTACGGATTTTCCACACAAAGTTCGTAGGTTAGGCGGTGCAACGTCACAGAATAACAGTTCAATAGTGTTTTTAATGACCCCAACACACAGTATGAGTAACGTTAGATGCAGGAAAAGTCTGAAAACAGACACGTTTGAAAACATGGCAAGTAATTGTTAAATGATACGGAATTGGGTAGAATCGTACCAACTTATTTACAAAAGGGGCTGAAAATGCCAGCGTGGTACCAAGGGGCCGATGAATGATAAATAGGGCTAAATTTGGTACAATTGTACCAAGTGTGGCAACGCTGATCAATACAGGCTTGATTTCATCTATTCACCTAGTACAAAATATTCTTAAATACGTTTTTGGAAGCTTACAGTGTAGCATTAATGATAGTAGTTTGGAAAGATTTTATTATTATTTTTCTGAATAATTCCAAACATCCTAAAATAATCTACTAAACACTAAGAAAAATATTGTCCCTCATCGGGAATATACCAGACGGAATGTGTCACACTGATAGCGATAGTGCTAGTAGCCCATCTACCGGTAACATTAAAACTGAGCGCGCAGTTACTCAAGCTGGCTACACGCTAAATCAAAAGAGTGGAATATTCACTCTTTTAAAGCGGAAAGAGGGACCACTTATTTTAAAGCGGAATTTTAGATGGAATTCCGATGCTTTTGAATGTAATTTATTCTTCAAGCTTGAAAGAGTGGTTCCGTATTCCTCATCGTTTTAGAGTGGTTTACAATGCATTTACAATGGTTTACATTTTGAACATTGTTTGCCTCGTTCTCGTGTTCAAAAGATGAAAACTTTATCTGAATGTATGAAAAATCACGTAAAAAAAATATGTATGTCCCCATTTAAATGTACTACCATCGATCCCATTTTTTTTTTCGAGTGGAAACTCATTTTTTTTCTTCTGGGATGAAAATTCACTCTAAAAGTGGTCACTCTTTCCGTTCTCTAAAGATGAAATATTACGGTCAAATCGAGCGGAATTCCGTTTTATGAATTAAGTGTGTACAGACTAGTTTAAAAATAATACCAGTAACTTTTATATCTCTGGAATATTAGTTGTCATGAAATAAGGATACTCCTAGCAAATTCTTTCGAGAATATTGCAAGGATATTCTAGGTTGAAATCTCAGGAACATCCCTAGAATATCCCCAAATTACAAATATCCTTAACTTATTCGTAGATTATACCTGGAATGTCCCAAAAAATACCTTAATAGACTATATACGCTTCTTCCGATCATTCAGGTATTCCCAAAATGTTTGTATATTTCCGAAACATCCTAGGATATACTATGGACATTCTTACAATAGCCACACAGGGATATTCACAGGATATAGAGGTAACTTAATATCTCGAAATGGCGTCTGACATGTCTTTATTCTAGCGTATGGTAAACTTATCGTTTGGTGGTATTAGTGAAAGAAGTGGAGAACTGGCATCAGCTATTCATTTTATTTCGTTCTTTCATCATATTTCTTGGAGGCAGTGATATATCCATAGGACCTCCTCCGAAATTTATATTTCTATGTAAAATAATTATTTTACGAGGGTTATTTTAAATGTAAGAATAGTTTCGTTTTAAGCGAAGAAAAACGTTAAACATCCAAATAATTTTAATCCCATTGTGATTGAGACGTTCTTCCAACCGTAGCACGAGAGTGACGTTTCCTTCTCATGGAAATCGACCGCCAGTTAATTTATTCAATCCGGAGTTGAAATGTAACACACTTGTAAATGATAGATTTCAAAATATGTAAAGAAACTTCATAAAATTCATCGATAATGAATTGATTGTTTGCACAGTCATTAGTATCAAGCCTGTCATTTCAAATCCTCTGACGTCAGATAGACGTCCATGTCGCTATTCATCATACATATACGTCCTTCCACAACGCATATTCTCCTCGTGCGTGACATTTCTCTCGCAGAGTTGAAACTTGATGACCTGGATATAGATCTTTTCTTGTTCTAAATTTTATCCGAATGACCCAACAAAATCAATAAACCCGTCTTGACCCAAATTATCAGACTGACTCTATATGACGGAGACTCTATGATGATTGAATCTTGATGTGATTTACCCGGTGGTCCAACCTTGACCTAGTGACCCAATCTTGACCTGGTTTTGTTTCTATGACTTAAATCAATCAATATTTTCATTTTTGAGTTGAATTAAGTTATCACTTTATCTGCATATATCATTCTTATCGCATACTACAAATAGTTTCACGGAAACGTGAAGCAAATTATGCTCTAGTATTGGACTCATGTTTCTATTATTATTATTATATCCAGAATTGAAGAAAAAAATATTTTAATATCTCAAGATATCTTCAACTGACGCAAGCTGCAAAAATACTGTTTGCCGGATGGCAAGTTGGACAGAAGGGTGACCAGATATACTTAAAAAAAAATAGTATACTATTTTTAAATAATCTATACTCTTTTCTATCCGAAAACATCTCTAATTATACTCCTTTCATTATTTTTATAACTTTTAATATATTTTGTCATTTGAAATGCCTTGCAGATTTCTAAATTATCAATGCATTATACAAGAAGTGTACTTAAAACTTATATATATTATCTAATCTATAAAAGAAAGAGTACACGTACTGGATTTTCAAGTGCATTTTTTTAAATGTAAAGCTAATGTGTCAATATCATCAGAGCGCTTTAATTTTATGTGACAATTTATTCATTATTTTCCTAGCGATTCTTGTGCCATCTGCTAACTTTGAAGAACGTTAGTGAACTCTTCCTGTGACGGGAGATAATTAGATTATGACGTAGGCTAGAAGAATGTAAAAGGACTGAAAACAGTAGGTTACAATATTATCAAATCACTAAGGCAAGTCGAAGCAGCTTCGGATAAGAATACTTATGAAAAACAGCGTTATTGTTCTAGTCTACATTTTGAATTTCTGAGGAGGAAGAGCGACACAATATAACATTTTTTTTTTTTGTTTGCTGTTTGCTTTATAGGGTATAATGGTAGCAATTACCAGAATTCAACCTTACATTCATATTTTTAATGCTTGCATGCGCGCCTGTATACAATGCATTATGTTATACTCTTTTTGTCCACAAATTTCTGATCACCCTATTGAACACTCCTGTTCTAAATCATCAATAGCCAGTAGAATAAACGTTTTAGTGCAAAATGATTGATCATATCCTCAGTAGCACACATACGTGTTTTCAACGTTGATTTTAGGTTGATTTCGTTGATTAACCGTTATCGGTTGAAAAAAAATACGTTTATTTTTAAATCATATTTCAACAGAGACGTCATTGCGTTGATAAGACGTTAATACAACATGTATTCAAACAACTATGGTATAATGGATTTTGTTTAATGCATTTCTTACTAATGTAATGTGAAAAAGATATTATTAAAACTAATTGAATCACATAAACTAATTGAATCACATAAACTAATTTTGCTGTTCTCATGTGCACGTTGAAAACATATTGAATTTTAAACCATATTTCAACGAAATTAGTTAGAATTTCGTTACGACGTTAATGTGAAGTACTTTCAACTATCATTCATACTATAACCTAAATTTCGTTTCATACTTGTATTTCTAATTTAATTGCTTAAACATTTAAATTAAAAGCAAATACAATGAAAATAACTATATTTTTCATGTTTTCATTTGCATGTTGAAAACAGGTTGAATTTTAAACTATATTTCAACGAACATTTAATTTCAACGACAGTAAAAGAGTAGTACGGTACCCTCTACAGGTGGATTCTTGGATAAGTGGTCAAGGCGTCGAACTACCAGCGAGAAGTGCAGAAAGTTCCTGTGTTCGAACCCCACAGCACCGTATATCGTGATAAAAGCAACGGATAAAATGAAACAATGTGTGTATACCAATAGACAGCATTCATGCTCTGTTTTTGCCAAACATGTTTCTTCTCAACCATTATTCAACGTCGAATAAACCGTTGAACAGACGGACATTTCGGTACATTTACAACGTTAACATAACGTTGAATCAACGTATTTTCAACGTGTGTGTGCTACTGGGGATACAAGTTCTTTTTTAAAAAAATAGAAGATAGTATTTCCGAAGTATAATTTACTGTAACCGTTGGCGATGTTTGCTCTGATTAACTTAATACTATGATTTTTTTCTTCTGATACGTCGATGATAGGAGAAGACTGCAACAATATTAAAGTGAGCAAATATATCGATAAACGCATCTAAAAAAAACACACACACACAATAGTATATATTTTTGGTTCATGCACTTCGAATCTAATGAGGCCATGTTTTTATATGATAGGCTAATCTGTCCATCACAAACACAATTTCGAACTTGTTAACATGGTAACAAGGTAGTTGTTTTGCTTAAACAGAGAAAAGAACAAAGAATCACATTTAGACCTTCCTCTTTTCTGGAACAAACAAGCGAACAAAAGACCTACCTCTTAAAGAAAACTTACAAGTGTTCCGCGACGCTTCGTGTGTGTAATTGTTGTTCGTTAAAAAAAATTATCTATTGTAGTAGGTGTACTCGTTGTAAGTGTTTCGTTGAAAATTGCTAACACAAACAAAGCAAGGGATATTTATAAAAAGATTCTTAGTTTTCTGGGTGTTGAAATAACTTCATGAGAATGGAATCAATTGTGAATGTGTTATTTGTTAATGAAGACCTTTCATCTTTGATGATTCTACATTCTAACGTGTAAACAATATCTATTTGATTCTCACTCATATATCTTAAGATTTCTTGTCAGCTGTAATTGATCGACCATTGAAGTAACTATTGTCACACCTATGTTGCTTCTTCTTACATCAAGTAGGCATTAATTGATGCGCAATTTTAAGTGCTGTGTTACTCAACAAACATGGTAACCTGCCCATTTCTTAAATGTTCCAATTTCATTATTCATACAACATCGGGTGAGTCGTACAGTCCGTGAAGTTCTTCATTATGCAGTCTCCTCCACTCTCCACTCTTAGCGTCCTGTTTCCCCCGTAAAGATTGATACTGCATATCGTAATTCCTATTTCTTTCCGATTATTATTATTATTATTAATGATAAGTGTTTTGTCAAAAGCGGCAGATCCTTCAAGCCAGGTTAGACCCTCTCATTTCATCTCGCTCTTTCGCTTTCCTTCTTTTTGTCTTAATGTTCAATTTGTCTTCTTTAATAGTACCCTACGTTGGATTATTCTTTTTCCTCTCTATACCTACTACTGCATCCCTTTGCTTGGTATAGACTCTGTGCACTCTCAGTGTCCTTATTCTCTTCTTTATTGTCTCTAGTCTTAGTCACCTCTCATGTATTTTCTTTAGTATGTCCTAATTACATCTGATTTTTCCCATTCTCCTCCAACATCACATTTCGAAGGCTTCCCATTTTCTTTCACCATTCTTTCATGCATTCACTTTCCGTCTTATTCAAAAAATCCTTACAAAACATTTAATCAGTCATTTTCTTAGCTCCTCTTCATCGGCCCCAGTAAATAATCTTCTCAGTGAATGGCTCTTTCATCACTCCTTACTCAGCTCATATTCCTGATGATTTATTTTGGTTACCCTACTCAATTTTTATTTTAGTTTTCTTTGTGAGCTTAATAGGCAGCTATGGCCTTCGAACTGATAGATGTCTCTTGGTGATTGCTCTTCCTGGGACAAGAATAGCGGCCAGGACCTTGGTTGAAATATTATCTTGGTAGTCGCCTGGTGAAACTGATAACACCTTTAGAAATCCTAAACAAGGACAACCGGAAGCAGATATCCAACTCACATGTCTGGTAATTACCGATCTGACGATGTTCTCGTTTAGATTGCAGGGGTTGTGTTATTTATCTACTCGAACTTTCTTGCAACACATACAAGCACCTGAAACCTAACCTCCTTCACAAAAGATTTCAGGCCATCTATTTATACTGTTGGTACAATGCATAATTGAAAATCCTAGGTATGTCATTAACGTAGAACAAAAACATTGGTCCTAGGAAAGTTCCTTATGGTTTACCGGATACTATGATTACCAGATCGGAGAACCCCTGTACAGTTACATTAAATTTACGATCTTCAATAAACAATTTTCCCAGGAATCCAAATGCTGATCCCGACGGCGACCCGACCAACAAGTAGTCCGGAAATAGTTCGGGGAAGATTGGCATGACCAATAAGTGGCGTTTGATCTTCGGGTCATTTTCCGGGACGACTTCGGGATCGGCATAGAGGCGTAACTCTGCCCAGAACCCGCGCGCCGACGTCGGCTCCTTGCCGGGATTTTTCAAAACCCAACGTCGGTCCAACCTTCACCGACTAAATGCTAACGTCGGGCCTACGTCGCTTTGCCTGGCTTGCTGGGTTATTTACTTTATTACGGATCCAATGAATACATACGCTTTTGGCTTACAATGAGAAGTAGAGAAGTGATACCACCTACCATCCTCCCCCCCCCCTACACACACACATGTTTTACATCAATTGAAAGGTCTCATTGAGTAAAGGATAATTCCAAACCCAAATATATCTAGTACGAGTTATAGACGCTAGAGGGCCAGGAGATTTTTCGGTTCTATCTCATGTTCTGTTCACCGTTCTTGATTCTATTCCTCACAATCATCAAACACAAGAACAAGTGGCGTCACCTATAAAGAGAGCTCCGGGTACGAAAAGCCACTGGAAAAGCGAATAAGGCAAACGCACCAGTAATCCATTACGAAATGCCTTGATTTCGAGCATTTAAATAACCAAACCAATTATAACTTGGATATGTTATGCAAAGCGGGGTTGCCGGCCGGGCCGAGTGGTCTGCGGCGGTAGTCCCGGTAAGGGCATGGGTGTGGATTTTAACAGCTAAAGGCGAATAGTGACGGACCGAAGTCCAAAGTTACTAGACTTACCCAAATTAAAAAAAAAAAAAATTTTATGCAAAGCGGGGTTATCCATTACCGGTATGGCAAAGTAAGATTTTGTCCAGTCATGGACACGCACTATTCATTACTAGATTAAAATCAAAATCTTTGATTGATTGACCTGTTATTAACGTCCTAAGCGAGCTCGTGAGCTTCTAAGAACAAGACTTACAGTTTTGGTAAAGTGGGCTCCGAACCATTCCGTTCAATAGCTCTCAGGGAAAATTGAATTCATGAACACGCGAGCATAAAATGAGTGCACTAAACTCTCACCAACTCCGAAGGCGATATCATAATTATGTTAGTTTTATTTCAAATTGAGAAAGATTTTTACCCTTCATGACCTAGAAGTTTGTCAGGAAATTTTTTGGTCCCATTTTTTTGAATGATGGACTCGGGGATGCTCATTAAAGAGATGATTATTACCAGGTGCGTAAATATGAAACCGGAATTTATGTACAGAAAAGACACAGTGATTGCATGACAATGCTAAGAACTATTTTATTCGAAGTATTTCTAGCGATATATTTCTGCCATCGTTCCTGCAATGTGTGGATGCCAGACCAAAAAAATCTGTGCCTCTTGTGATGCAAACCAGTCATCAAGCCATTTTCATACATTTTCGTAAGATGTGAAGCGCTGGTCAGCAAGTGCGTCCCCCATGGATGCAAATAAGTGAAAATCGGAGGGCGCCAAGTCTGGTGAGCAAGCCGCATGCGAAAGGATTTCCCAGCCAAACGTCGCAATCATTTACTTGACTGGGTTTGCTGTGTGGGAGGGTGTATTATCGTGAAGCACAATCATTTATCTTGTCTTTGGTCATATTCTGGTCGTTTTACACGCAAAGCTTGATGCAAATCGATCATTTGTTGTCGGTAACGTTGGGTATTAACGGTTTCGCTAGATTTCAACAGTTCATAATAGATCACTCCCTTCCGATCCCACCAAACACAAAGCATAGTCTTCCGTCCATAGCGATTTGGTCTTGCAGTCGATGTCGCCGGTTCTCCTGGAGTTATCCATGATCTTTTACGCTTAGGATTCTCGAAATAGATCCGCTTTTCGTCACCAGTCACAATTCGATGGAGAAATGATTTCCTTTTTTACCTGGCGAGCAGAATTTCGCAAGTGGTTTTTCGGTTTTCCTGCTGTCGTTCAGTCAATGCATGTGGAACCCATTTTCCCACCTTCTGAATCTTGCCCATGGCTTTTAAACACATGGAATCTGCTTCTCCTGTCACATTTAATTGATCCGCGAGTTGTTGTTGCGTTTGAGCGTCATCCTCATCCAACAAAGCTTGCAATTCGTTGTCTGCAAACTTTTTCGGTGGTCTTCCACGTTTTTGGTTTTTCACGTCAAAATCGCCACTTTTAAATTTTGTAAACCACTCATAGCACTGTGACTTACCAAGAGCATTATCACCGTAAGCTTCGACAAGAATGCGATGCGATTCTGCAGCAGTTTTCTTCAAATGGTAACACAAAATCAATGCTGTCCACACATCATAGTTTGTAGGTACAAATTGCGCCATGTTCAACTCTATTAAACACTACACTATGACATGAAACTTGTCTGGTTGTGAGTTGCAAATCGTTATCAGCAGTCAAAACAAGCAAGTGGCGCCAAGGACGCAGTTTTACGGTAACCACAGTGACAGGTAACGCCGTCTATGCACAAATTCCGGTTTCATATTTACACACCTGGTAGACACTATTCATGGCAAGTTAGAATTTGAATTTTTATGTCCACAAGGAATATATGGCTCAGGCTTGAGTAGGGTAGGGGAAAGAAAGCGGGAAGGAGTCAGACAGGTCTAAGTTGAATGTGCCATTAGGGTATTTCCCTGTTATGACTGAGTGAAGACAAACGTTAAAACCTTAGTAAGGATTGTCGATAGCTGTTTTCGAACCCAGGACCTTCGGCATGACCACTCAGTGGAATTCCATGAAACAATCAAATAAACGAAGAACAGCATTAAACATATAATCGTGTTTATTATTTATATTCGAAACATCAGCATTTTGAAGTATACAGTATGTCCATTACTGGAATACTCAGGTTTTTTCCGTGTCCATCACTGGTACAAAAACACTGTCAGACGAAAAACTTAATTTCCTCTTAAAGAGTGTATATTGATGAAAGTAATGGGTAGAAATCAGTAGAAGAAAGCATGGAGAACATGTAACATTCTCATTTGATCAACACATTTAAACTGTATTTGAGTTGAAAATTATAACGGTGAAAAGTGTCCTTAAAATGTCCGTTACTGGTGCATTTACCTTATAACATAAAATAAATATATCGTAGTTACATAATTTAACCTTTACATGAGTGCTTTTCAAAAGTAGGTGTTTTCTATAGAGCCAAAAGCCAGGATGTTTTTTACCAACCTGAACATAGACCTCTTCTTCAATCTATTAAAATATATTTGCTTTCCATTCATCACCGCAATTCTAATTACTCGAAAAAAGAGGGCCGGCCAGGTAGCCCTACGGTCTACGGCGTTAGGTCAACGACTCGACGGTCCCGGGTTCGAGTCCCGGCAGGGGTATGGGTGTGGATTTTAATATCTAAAGGGCGAATTGTGACGGGTCGAAGTCCAAAGTTACTAGACTGGCCCATATAAAAATAAAGTTTATCGAAAAAGGAGGAAGAATGGTGCTCCCGTATTATATTTCAAATGTGTTAATATTGTTCTTCTTTGTTTTTATTCCTTTTTCTTTGTTATCACTTTCATTAATAAAAACTTTGTCTTCTTCACAGAACTTGTCACACTAGACAACCTTTTTGCAACATGCATTGTGCGTGCGATGAACAGTTGTAATATTAAAGGTAGTTAATGTGTTTTTCCAATGATTTTTCGTATCCGGAGCTCTCTTTATAGGTGACGCCACGTGTTTTTTTCTTTTTTTTATACATATGATTTACTGGACTAACAAGGGAACCTTACGAACCAAGTTAAGGGGATTTTCGCCGGACTGGTTCCAAAAGAGAGGGGATAGGGTAGGAAGTCAGAATGTGAGATTATTTTTTTCGGAGTAGGAGTGTGGTAGGCAGGAGAATGGATTAAGGGTGAACTGATGCTTCGGTCCAGTAAAGCTGTACCCGCTTTCTTTTGCCAGTTTCTCATAAACGAAAGCAGAGATTGAAGTGTAACTTACCATGATTATAGGTAATGCTGTTCTACACTAGAAGCACCGTCAGTGTTGCCAGCTATAGACATTCGCAGTGTTACCAGAATATTAAAAGCCCGAAAATATCGGTGAAGGCAGGGACTATAACGATGAAGTCAACGTCATTTACTGACAAAGTATAGTTTATTCTAGTGCTGTGTACTACTTCGCCAATACTATTTTGATTTCAGTGGTAATAAGCGAAATCACCAGGAATCCTGAAATAGTCATAAGGAAATTCGAGTTAAGTGCAATGTATATGCAGACTGTCAATGAGTAGATGATTCAGACAAAACGTGTTGTGACAATGAGCACATCTCATGAATGAAAAAGCACTGCACTGATCTGATGAACAAACTTCAGAGCCAACAGTGTCACAGCAGTACTGCATCGGCGTCCTGAATGGTTCTGGTTCTTCGTCCAGATATCCTGACTTGTATCATGCATACTTGATCATGTTTCGAAACATTGGGGACGAAAACTGATAATGAGTGAAGGATTGGAGACGAATGAAGTTGTCCCGATGCCAGATGTTGAGCTCTTCGGTCGCGATAATGGCATCAGTCACGAACTTAATAAATGCTTTATACGGGCGGAAGAAATAGACATCCAGTGGCTGAATGAGTCCTGTGCATCCTGGTGGCATCAAATGCCATTCAAATTCACTAATGCTTTCTGGAATTGTTGATTTGATTAACACTTCATCCGTATTGGCTGACCACGAATCAAGAAGTAGAAGCATGGGTTCTTTGTATAAAGTAGACACACTTGGCCGAATACATTGGTCAGCATTATCTTCTGATCATCTTTTTTCATGTTAGCAGAGCCAGAAGCATAAGACATAATATTTGATGGATCAGCTGGTTTGCTTTGAGGAAATTTCCGGTTGGATTCTGCACAAAGCATGTACATCGGCGAATGTAGATCTCCGTCCATTGAGATTACAGACATTATCATGTATGAGTGCGTCGTTGCCGACGTAGATCCTACAGTTGCATATACTCGTTTAATGCCCATTGGTCGAAGTGTTCGTCCTGAATGCATTTCTTTCTCGAAACGACTTTGATCTGTGTTCAGGATCTGTTTGGGAACCAAATGTCGTTCGATGAACAAGGATTTCATTTTTCTGACGAATACATCTGATTTCCGCTGTATATCCTCCTCTTTTGAGGCGCAGGTCTTTGACACTTTATGAGTAATTGATCGCGAGACGATCCTGTTCCTTTTCTTAAACTTGTAAATCCATGAATCTGATGCCTTGAAATTCAGTTTATCATCTGGATCAACCTGGCGTTTGATTTGCAATGCCCACTGTCTGATTGTTCTGTCGTGAATTATGGCATTGCGTGCAGGCATTTCTTCGAAATGCTCAAACATTCTGGTGTTTATAGTATTCATCTTCACGCGCGACGTCATCATTTCTCGCGATCGTTCATAGTTCTGCAGTACGCCAATTGATTTGATATTTGAAAACTTGGATCGAACAGATGCCAGAGACCTTCTCTTTCCTCCAACTGTGCTTCTCCAGTACTAGAATACCCGTTCTTTGTATTCTTCTGACAGTTCGCTGACTCCTTTCTTCTTTCTTTCCGGTGACGGAACATACGATGAGCTACTGCCTTGAGATGACGGTTTATCTTCTTCATCCGACACTTCCGGCACATGTTGCTTTGATATGGCTTGCGATGTCATGTTGATATCCTCATCACCATATTCACGATCAGTTGAGTCAACATCCAGGTCTGAAGCGTCCTCATATGTCAGAGATTCATACCGCTCAACGATCACTCGTTCATCCAATAACTCGGTACATATCTGGTCGAACATTTCCCGATCTGCAATGGATTGCATCATCAGATGTGCCAAATTTCTGAACCAGCAGGCGAATGACCACTTTCGGATTTATCCTGAAACGACAAATAAAAGAAAACATTAGAATCCCTATAAAAATGAACAAAGGTTTGTCAGCACTCCACAAGAATTGTAATATTTCATCCCATACATATTTTTATAGACATAGAAAAGGAAAGGTGAAAGCAAGAAAGTAGGAAAGAACTTCGTTTTAGCATCCACTGAAAAAGGAAAGAGAGAAGAGAGGAGAGCGAGTGCCTATAACGATGGACTCAACAGCATTTGATGACCAATTATCATATACTTTTACTAATATCTTGATTTCATTTGTAATTCGCATCATTGCTGTCTTGTGTTATTTTGCTTTCTTTTTGTGCTTATTACAATAGTATTGGCGAAGTAGTACACAACACTAAAATAAACTATACTTTGTCAGTAAATGACGTTGACTTCATCGTTATAGTCCCTGCCTTCACCGATATTTTCGGGCTTTTAATATTCTGGCAACACTGCGAATGTCTACAGCTGGCAACAATGATGATGCTTCACACTAGTCGCTTCTAGTGTAGAACAGCATTACCTATAATCATGGTAAGTTACACTTCAATCTCTGCTTTCGTTTATGAGAAACTGGCAAAAGAAAACGGGTACAGTTTTACTGGACCGAAGCACCAGTTCACCCTTAACCCGTTCTCCTGCCTCTCACACTCCTGCTCCGAAAAAAATAATCTCACATTCTGACTTCCTACCCTGTCCCCTCTCTTTTGGAACAAGTCCGGCGAAAATCCCCGGAACTTGGTTCGTAAGGTTCCCTTGTAAGAGGAATGCTTAGAATCAAGAAATGTTTTTGTAAGTAGAGCAGGATACGAAATAGAACCAAAATGCCTCCTGGCCATCTAGTGGCCACAACACGTACTAAACTTCATTCGAGCTAACTTTTCACCATAAGTTAGTGCAATGTGAATTTATTTCTTGAGTTCTATGAACCGCAGTGAATTGGAATTCAGTTCTCTTACAACTCTAACGTACGGGAGGCCATAATTTGATATTAAACATCCTGAGAGCATCCTCATGTCCCAGATACGCTATTAGCCTTGCACTAATTTTTGGTGCAAACTTAACGCGAATGAACTATAGATATATTTTGCCAATCTAATATTTTAGTATTATACTATACTCAATGAGACATTTCAATTGAAGTACAACATGGGGGTGGGGGTTCCACTTCCCTGTTAGTAATAAGTATTGATGGTTAAATTAATTCATGACGTCAACTCCCCCTTTTGCTCTTATACATCAAGAGTACAGGTAAGATTAGTGAATTGTCTATTTATGTTTAAGATCACTATGGTGTGTTAAACTACAGCGAAAGGAGCTACATGAGATAAGGCAGGAAAAAAGAGAAACGAACCTGTAGTTTGTGACACTCTTCTTAGGAGCTTTTAAAAAGAGAACCTTTTAAACTCTTTTCAAGTCTCTGGACATCTTGAAAACAGTAGCCACATGCGCCAATTTCCACATATTTGATAACACGACTGTGGAATAACTGTGGTATGATGATATTCACTTGAATATGTATAGACAAGTAATTTAGTTCATCGTTATCTGGGATGAGAGAACGTTTTTAGGTGTCCTGTTCAAAAGAGTGCTCCATATTACCTCCTAGATTGCTTCGCGTGACTCTTGAAAAAAATTCTGTAGTGAGGAACTCTCCCTCGCCCCTTCACAATTTTTTTTTAAAAAAATGGGTGTTGTAGAATGAATCCGATGAAAATTGAACAAAAACCTGAGAGCAGTATAGACATTAAACACGGTGAAACATAGTCTTGACCTAGAAATGTCCTTGTAACGTTGATATCAGATATCTGGCAGCCACCACCCCAATCAGCATTTGCCTTCTTTACTTCCTCCTTGAAAGCGTGAGGTAAGGTTATTGAGTGTCAGATGGTTAACGAATGAGCCCCACCAATAGGCAATAAAACACGACATGCAATTTAGAAGATCTTGAGCTTCAATGGTTGTAAGGTTAAGTGATCACTATTTTAAAATGGGTGTGTTTGTATTCTTCTTCTGTCCACTTGTCTGAAGAAGTCCAAGCACTCACAGCAGAAGAAAGAAAGAAAGATAAACAAAACGAAAAAAAAGAAAGGATGAGAAAAAAGAAAATGAATTGATGAAAATTGAAATGGAAGTATTTAGGACAAATTTTCCATTTCCGTGGTTTTTAATCGTTTGTAACGCTAACCGACCAGAGCTGGAGAGGAAACTAAACCATTTCTTAAACTGTCTCAGCTTTTCTTGAAATATTTTTTTTTATAGTTTCTTTTCTTTCACTAAAATAGAAAGAAAATTAATGATATTGTTTAAATTTAAAAAAAAAGTTTATTACTGTACCGTATTAAAGACTTACTTCATAAATTTGTTATTGCAAGTCAAATTATTCCTTCTCATATCCCTTACTATGCTTCTCACTCACTGATTTTTTTAGAAAAGAAAAAAAGAAGTAAAATTTGTTTCTTCTTTTCGTACGAACTATGAACAAATTTTAAAATATTAATTTTAAAAAGAAACCTTTCTTCTTGTATGTTATTTAAAGTTTGCAACACTGCAGTATGTGCTTCCCCTATGTTATAACAGGTTGGAAACACTGACAACTCCATGACATCAGAGCATTTTAGCTTTGAATATCTACCGTGTTCATACAAATCGAGTTCCAGCAACATTTTAATGCCTTATGTTTATATATTTATGACTTATGCAGAAATTTCTGGTTTGATCGGTGGTCATTACCGCTTGGAATACTTGACACCAATTTAAATGCTTGAAGGCCGTAAATAAAAATTTAGACCAACTTAAATACACCATGTATTTACCACTAATTCAACTTGTATTTATTCGTAATAAGTGTTGTTGCTATGCATAATTAAGTGGTGGACGATAGACTAAGCTTTCATCTACATATGTAACTGATAAGCAGCCTTTGATGAAACCTGCGCATACTGGACACCCTTGGGACTTAAGGATAATCGAAAGAAACGATCTCCAGCAAAAGATGGCAGCATTATCTCCGTATATGTCTAGTGTATTCTTATCGTTGGACGAAATTTCCTTGCTGCTCCTACAAATTCAAGCCTAGAGAGTTCAAACTTTCAGGGAAGAAAAGTTCATAACCAATTCAATAGCATGGCCGATGCCGATTTTTTATTTTCGTTTCCCTTCAATGTTGAAATCGCTTCATTGTTGTTGTAAATATCGAAACCTATAACAATGAAGCTCTTTCAACAATGAACAAAAAAGAAAATTAAAAATCGGCATCGATCATGCACTTGAATTGGTTATGGACTTTCTTCCCTGAAAGTTTGAACTCTCTAGGCTTGAATTTATAGGAGCAGCAAGGAAATTTCGTATAAAATACATTAGACATATACGGAGGTAGTGTTACCATCTTTGGTTGGAGATCGTTGCTTTAGATTGTCCTTAAAACATGTCCGCTATTAAGAGGCGTCTGCCATTTACAAACACACATTGAAACTTCCCTTAAACGGTCAAGCGGAGTTGAAATAGGAAAATGACGTACACATTGAATTAATGTGCATTGTACAGTAAAATTTTATCCATAAATTACTTTACATCAATACAGTGCAGTGAGTATACATAGTTATGGCGTGTACAATATACAGAACAACAGTACAGCGTCGTAATGACACCAGTAGTAGACCAACATAATGGAATTTGAATTTAATTTTATTAATGCTTTTAGGCAACTATGACTTAGGCCGACAATAGCAGGACAGATATCTTTAACAGCGTTACCGGTTTTAAATACAACAGTGTTTTTTTTTCACTTCAGTTCTGATACTCGTTTCACCCTTATTCGTGCATTTTTATTATTGTTGGTGGTGTTGCTTGTTAATGTGAAGCATCGTAAGAACCCACGACTACTCTTACCGAGGTTGAAACGAGAGGAGGGAGTTTCAAATTAAGCCTTTATTTATCTTCACTACTCCTCGATAAGACGACCACTCACATCTGAACATGTTTGAAACAGAAATCCGTACAGACGACTATTACATGGTGGCTTTGTCCGTTATAGAGAGGTTTTTGCTTTGAAAGGGAGCATTACCATTGGTAGTCCGTGTGCGGTTTTAAGAGAATTCACTATTGAGAGATTTTCCTTCCATAAGATTCAATGTCATTCCGCCGGGGATTTTAAAACTGTCCGTTATTTAGAGGTGTCCACTATTCAGAGGTGTCCGTTATGGGTAGTTTCACCATAGTTGAATAACTGAATAGGATCGTCAGCTGTGTATAAGCGTAACGAATAGAGTAATGGCGCCAGAACGTTACCCTGAGGAACACCTGATTTGACATCACATAGCAGGCAACTATTTATTTTGCAGGATAGCCACTGAGCTGTAAGTTCTGTTCGTAAAGGGCAGGACGTGACCAAGAGAAGTTATTTTCTGATACTGATTATTATTTTTAAAAAAGCAATAAAGGGTATTAGGGCCTGTCTGTTTTTATTCTTATGTGTAGGAGAAGCAAGAAGGAAGGCAGGGCTATGGTTTTATTTTCAGTATACTATCTCGGTATTCACTGAGTGTAACAGAACGAAAAATTAATCTGAATCATGTTATATCTCGAAATTTACACCGGGCATCGAATTTCAAAACATGGGAACTTCCGTTACCCATAAGTTCGTTTTCAATTTACTTAAAAACTAAAAAAAAATCTTGTAGTTCAAACTGAAACACTACAATGTATCTTCAAATTATTAAATACAGCAATCCGTTAAATAATACTTTACGTTAGAGAAGTAATGGGAAAAGGTATCGACTATGGCCTTCACATAAGGTACCATTCGATTAGTGTAAAAATACAAAGATGATGAAAATCAATCAGGGTGGCCAACTTACGAGTTTTGAATTTGGCAGGTGGCTACACAATGTTTTGCTGAAACACACCACCCTTGATCTATGTGAAACTGTATAATACATAGCTTTGTCGGGTTTTGTCGCGAGATTGTCAATCTACTCTCACGTGTCATTACCACTTACGGAAAACACTTGGAATGGCGTTGGAAATCTTCCAGTACGACTTGACCTAAGACATATACATTATCATGCAACTCCTAAACTTTTCTGATAACTCACTCCCCATTTCATGGGTTGTAAAACAATACATTCATTAGTACCTGGTCTACTGTTCGATATCAACATAACTTAGTATTCAACTGGGATAGTGCTGATTCTGCACAAGCAAGTTCAAGGAAAAGTTACTGAGTTACTTAATAAACACCCACTTGGACGATACTTTATAGGAAGTGGAATATTAGCAGTTATTTTTAATGCATGTCCTTTAAATGTTAATTAGAAAGTCTGCAGATTCTCTCAAGGACCTATTCACTAGGGCGGAGTGAAAAGTTAAATTTATTTTACTGGTTTCTAATACCAAAAATAAGTTGCATTTAGTCTTCTTGAATAAGCCTGCAAAAGATTTTTGTCTGAAAAATAAATTCTTCGGGTGACACACAAGCTTCGAAATTCTCATTAT